>JAPWLS010000244.1:0-159313 GCA_028551675.1 Tineola bisselliella
AAAATTACCACTTCAATTATTAGTTGTTTTTGAAACTCAAGTCATAATTTGGGGATTTACTAAATAGGTCTACCTGGTATGCAAAGTCGCACACACAATCGAGTTTCATTAGTCGTTATCCTGTATGATATCGCCCGAGTTAACGACTAATTAAAATGAACCGTTTTTGTTGAAAGGGATAAAATTAGACTATGTCATATCATACTTGTCAGAATATTAATGTAATTATTCATGTAATTTTATTTTCCTTTCCATCTTTCCTAAATAAATATTGAACTTCAACTTTGTTTGAAGATGTCGCACTCAATAGGCGTCACGGCTTACACACGAGGCAACATTCTCAATTAATTACTTAGATATAGTAGACTAGACTCGAAGCGGTAACGTGAGCAATTGCTATTTGCTCCACAGTATGTAGTGTTGCCTCCAGATTAGAGACTTACTTAGAAATACATTTACCGGTTAAAGCACAATTTACTTACGAAACAAAGTTGTTGTTTCATGGAAGAGTTATTCGATCACAGACGTTGAGTGCGGTTTGATGGTTGGAATGGTAAATTTACCATTTTATTCACGTAGCGTTTACTATAAATATTCGGTACAAACCTGAAGTGTGCTAGACAAGCTCTCATAAATCTGGTAAACGCAGCCCCTTTTGTTTTGAATAGGAGAACATTTGTCACTACAAATTATTCAGACTCTTCCTGGTGTCGAAAGGGAGCCTTTTTGTATAGCGTTATTTTTTTCTGAATATAAAGAAGGGAATTTAACTATTCAAGAAAAGCTTACGAAGCAAATGAAACCGTATAATGCTCTCTCTCTGAGTTGGCTGTTTAGTAAAGATGTCAAAGAGGAGGAATGGGTATTTAAGAAAAGAAATAATATGGAAAAATACATTTTTGTATTGTAGTGTTATTTGA
The DNA here is from genome assembly GCA_028551675.1 of Tineola bisselliella. Lineage (NCBI taxonomy): Eukaryota > Metazoa > Arthropoda > Insecta > Lepidoptera > Tineidae > Tineola > Tineola bisselliella. Next base: position 921 of record JAPWLS010000244.1, read on the forward strand.
GCTTGAACGCGAACATACAATAATTATATCAATAGAAATAAAGACTATAGTAAGCTGCATTAGGACTTCAAAGTTATTTATTTTAATATTATTTATTATGAAGTAAGCTATGAAAGAATTGTTAAATGATAAATGGCAGAAATGTTAATGAGAAGTGAAATATTAACAAACAAAAAGAATGCATTCTCCGACGTATGCAAAGTTAATGAGCAGAATTTTGGGAAGTAATCCAGTAAACGCGTTTTATAATTGCATTAAATTAAAATTCTCATAAAAATAACATTATAGTACAAGCGCATTCAGAAAGTAAAACATAACAAAAACCGCTAGTGAGTAGGAACAACTCTTTCGACTTTATTGTTAAATACTCGTAAATTATTACGTAACCTCCTTCTTTTGTGTCGTGGACTAAATAACGTATACAGGACAAAAAGATCGGACGTGATGTTAGGTAAAATGTGCCATTGGAGAACAGTGTGTAGAGTCTCTGACGAAACTTTTGCGGAGCTTTTGCATAATTTTACTTACACAGAAATACTTTATTTTTATATCTCCCAAGAATCTCTCACACATTTAAAGGTTTCCTTTTCCTTCGTGATACGGCTTCCCGAACTGTACATTGTCGAGTGAACTAGCAAACAAGACCGAATCCAATTGGAACAAATTTCCAATCAATTTAACTTCACACATTTTAGAGTTCAATCCTGAAACTTTTAATAGGTTAATAATTATTATTTACTATAGGTATAGGAATATATTGGCACATCAATTTGGAATTTAAGTATTAAAAAACATAAATCACCTAATAAAAAAAGCTTTTAATTATAAAAGTGGTGATAAGATAAAGAAATCAGCTTCATTTACGAAGATTTAAATCAAATTTGCAATTTATTAAATTCGAACTTGACAGAGAGTATCGAGATAGGAGGAGGTTCAGAAACACTCGAAGCTAACGAGGAAGCAATCTGCATATCGAGTAGTACCTACCTGAAAGTCCTGCGCAATTCGTGACGAACGGCTCCGTAATCGAATGCCGAGTACTCGACCCAACTGTGGGCAATTCGAATTGACGTTGTATTTACATGAATGCCAATGAAAGGAAAAAATCTTAATAACTTAATCCACGTATTTTAAACTTTTTTATAGTTACCCGTGCGTCATTAGATTCTACCTGATGACACCAGCAGCCTGATGACAATTTTCACTAAATCATCAATCTGCTTACCTTTTTTTATTAATGTGTAAAATAATTTTTCAAACCTAGTGTTTAATATTATTGCGTCGTTAAAGAGACAAAGTTATCAAGCGTAAAGCAAAATTAGATTGTTAGCTGAGGGATAGAGAATAAAAACCCAAAGGAACTCTTTTCGACGTGCTCGAGGGAATAACACATTGTTTCGGTAGGATAGGTACTATCGATAAAAACATTTTTGACGTTCCACAAGAAAATGTGTCCGCAGGGAAGATTAGACATACTACTTTCTTTATGTGCCCGTGCCTTTAGTGATTCTAACCATAAATATATGAGATATTTTGATATAACATAATATTTTAAAAAATAAAGCACGATAATACGGTTTCTTATCCAAAAGGTACGGGTCATGAAAAGACTTGTTATAAGGTTAAGTTGAATTCGTTGCGGTCAAATTCGAAATGAATGTTAATTTAATGGTGACTAACTAATTACATTCTAACTATAACTAATTTATTATAATTATGCGGATTTTTAAAATGTGTGGAATTATTTTTAAAATATATTAACTTATGATTCTTTTGTTTATCACATTTTCCTTAACAGATATTTTTAAAGAAAAAAAAATGCGATCAAACGTAAAGTTAATAAAAAGTAATAACATATCTCAACTTAAAGTTGAAAGTCTTAACAGCTCAAGTAGGCAGGCACTCCTTCAAAGAGTTTTCATAATTAATATTTCCGACAGAAGTCGTAATTATAAAGGCTCGACTTAGGGAAATTTTCTCTAATCCAATAAACGAATTATGTTTATTACTTAAAACGTAATAGGTGAGTTTAAATAATAAAGTCTGGTTTCAAATTACAATTCATGTAATTCATCAAAATAAACTTTAAATATTATTTAATTCATGAAATCGGACTCAGGTGTTATAGCAGTCTTTAAATAGATATAATATCGTACTAATGATATGACATTTGAGATTAAGTACCAAATATAATAGTGTACCATGCTTTCTCTGGAAGAAATTCTCAGAGATGCTGTTTAGGTTTAATGAAGATGCTTATCCTGTTATTTTAAGGTCGGCGTCGGAATCGTCATTTACTAACGCAAAAACTAATTTTAGTTGTGCAAAACTTTTAAAATTCAGTGGAAAAAAATATTATATACAGGTTAAAACTAAATGTTTTCCTTTTTTCAAGAAAAGCATTTTAATTGGCTTAAAATACTTATAAGAATTTTTTATCTACGTTCAAAAATAATTAATTGCTTCGGTGAATAAAAATAACTGAAGAAGGCTTGTAAGTAATTAGTTTTTCTACTAGTTGACCTAAATCTAACCTTGTACTTTTTAACGAAAATATACGATCGACTCGGAAGTACGACATTCGACGAACGACTTGACCCAGACTCTTGTCCCGTTCCAATATCGAATACAAACATGATAAACAAGATTTTTGTGATGGGCAATCGATCGATTTCGAACTTTTCATTGAGTGTTTGAATAAGTGCTTTTATGTGCGCTACCATGCCACGCTGGCGACGTCGAGAGCACTCTGTCAGGTGAATAACCCAGAGTAACTGCTGAAATGATATGCCGATTTACCATTATAATATACATATATATTTTTTAAAATTCCAGTAAACGAATTAAATAATTGAAAATTTAAACAATGATGCTTTTAATTTACAGTAGTTCAAATCATTCACGATTATATATTTAGTAGCTCGTCAAATATTTCATTCATTCGATTTTGTATTTGGTATTTAAAAGAAAGAGATAAAACAATAGATAAAAGGTTAATTCTTCAATCTACCCTCAATCGTATAAAAGTTGAAAAATTTCATTAGTTTTAAAATATCTTAACAAACCTTTCACGTATAGTGTTAAATGATTGTGTCTGGTTGTAACCATGTTACGTCTTCCTAAAGTATCTAGTGTGGCTATTCTTTAAAAATGCAAGTTTCCAATACCTTTGTAGAGCTTCTACAATTCGGCTATAATTTTTATAATATATAAAATATAATATTTTTAATTAACTCTTTGAATCAATAGCTCAGAATGTGTGTGCAGAAAAGTTACAATCCCGCGATACTCCAACGAGGACAAATACAAATAAAGTAAACTAGATCTCTTCAACTTATGCAAATTACATATAATGTTCTAAGTAATTCTGCATCTGATGAAATGGATTAAACATGTTTGGAATTTGACATTAGTATTAGTCAAAATGTAGTTTTCAAATTTAAGGCAGCTTTGCATCATTAAGTGAGCAATTGTTAACTTTAGTGACATTCTAAATGCAAATCGAAGTCAATTCGGTTAGAGCGAAACTTGGTAGTTTACTCAGTGGGTTTCGTTTCTACATTCAGCATAAGATTTGTTATTCACAAACAACCTAAAATTCGTCTGGTGTAAAATTATTAATCAATAATTAAGGATTGCGATCATTTTTAGTGGTCAGTCAAAACGGTTATTTTTTCCTGTAGGATTTAATGAAATAAGCAGACGCGCTGTAGCACACAGTTTATATTAATATTCATTTGTTTCAGCCCTGGATGTTCTATATTAGTTTTCTTATTGATTTAATACCAATAAAACTATGATAAATAAAAATATATTATTTCAATTTCTTACATAAATTTAAATGGAGACTAAGTTATTATTGAATAAAATAATTCTATTGAATATGTATTGAAATAGAATGCACTTATGACGTACGAGTACGTCAAAGTAGTTTCAACTTCAACATGGTATCGAATTTAAAATACATAATTACAAAATAGAAAAAATGGAGCACTGACGTTCGATTTGCTGTTATTGTTGAATATTTATAAGTGTATTTTGTGAATCATATTTCTACGAATATGAAGATATGATACTGTCAGTTTCTATAGCTACACAAAAGTTTCGGCCTCGATTCCTGATCGAAACAATTGGCCAGTTAAATTTAACATGTCAAATGTTAATGTATCAAAAATTGCAGAATAAATGTAGTCATAATCATGTAAATTAGGCATAAAAAGTCATTAATAAATAACATAAAACATCCTTTATTGTATAAAAACTTATACATACTCATAAAATTGCAATGTATTAAATATTTAGATGAAGTAATTAAAGATTAGGATTAGATGTTGCAAAACTAGCCTTTGTGATCCATGAATGTTTGATATAATATGTTTATGCGGGTGTAAAAGTTAGATTGAATAATAAAACAGATTTTGTGCATTGCTTGATAAACTCATTTAAACTTTAGATATACTGTTAAATGAAATTACGAGTTGCGAGGTTAACATCCTTGGCATTAAATATGAATACCGTTTTTAGATGCCTTCGCGTTTCCACAATTGATTATTATGTATTTGAAATGCCACAGACACGCTTATATTTTTATCTCTGTTTTGTAAAGAACAGCTTTGATCACGATTCACGATTTATGAGTATTTTGTTTAAAATATCAACTTAGTCGACAAAAATTAGACCACCTAAATATTATTGATTACTAGTAAGAACTATTTGTGTAGATATTACATTAAAATTATCTTATAATCAAAGTCTTTAACTAAACCTTAATTAGCTAAAGTAATTAGCACAATATACTCGTAATAAGGATAATTAGTACTCAACTTTGTTATCTATAACACCATTTCCTAGCTAATGAGTCCCGAACGTGGCAAACCGTGGCATAATTTCCCAGCCAATGTTATAGTTGTCCAACACTACATCGAGGCGTCATTTATAACTTACTAATAACGTGCCATAATATGTATATACATATATAATGTTGAAATAGTAAGAGAAACCAATATTTATAAAAATGTTATAATTTTATCTAATTAAAATAATAAAACAATTAATAAACTTTAATTATTAAAAACAAATTCATGCTTGTTGACTAAAATGAATGTTGACTTCTGCAATATACGGTTTATATCATCCCAGATCAATAACCAAAGCGCGTGGGTATATATAGTACGATATTACAAATTTGATCCCAAACAAATAGAACGCCTTTATTTGCCACGATACAATACTCTATATTAACTAGTCATGTATGTTTACTATGTTTTCTAATTGCTCGACGTTTTATCAATTGATTGAAACTATTTTAATCCGTTTTCATATACACATCGACTTCGAACGAAAAATGTTTATAATGTTATTGTGCAAACTAAACTATTGTGAAAGAAAATATTTGTTTCGCTAATATTAATAAATTTTGAGGAGGTAAAAATTGTTGGCAACTTATTTTTACTATACTCGTTTAATTTTCGTAAATAATAAAGTATGATACAAGTTTACTTGTATTAGATTGAAAAACTTTATGAGTTTTATAAATTTGATACACAATCCATAAAACTATGTATATTGGATACATAAAAAATACACCAATATTTTTATTTCAATATCAATATTTTTGTAATTTTCAGAGCGATGAACAGATCGATTAAGACATTTTTAAACAGCTATTACGCTTTTTTAATAAATAAAAAGTTATTTCGGGTATTATATTAAAAATATCGTGATTCCCTAAAACACCATAATTGGGAATTTGAAAAAAAAAAAAAATTGATTTTTTTTATGTATTTTAAAACTTTATTATTATTAATGTTGATATTTAATGCGAAAAACTTGAAAACATTTTTTTTCAATTAATTATAAACAATTAAAAATTGAAAAAATTTAAAAAAAAATCACGTGACTATAAACGCGCCCGATTGGCCACCATACTTGTGACGTCATAATGTTATAGCTATTTAATAACAGTACTGGCTGTTACACATGACTAGACAATAATATTGAAATTGTATTGCTAAAAAACGAGTTGTTAGTTGATTTTAATTAGCTATGTGTGATAAAGGATTTATAAAGGCAAACCATTATAACATAATAACATAAAATTAAATTTTACTCTAGTCAAATACATAACCTAAAACGTAAAATTAAAATTATATCAAATTGAATTCCAATCATTAGATAAAGATACATGAATTTATTATTTTAGCACTCTAAATTATCAATAAAAATTTTTTTTAATGCTATGCTTTTAAAGGTTATGATTCGGAGTCCAGTTAAAAAAATTTATTGACTTAACTCTACTTATTTAGTTTGTATATTTACATAAATAATAATTAATAACAATGATGTTAAAAAATACTTACATCAAAATGATCTTCACAAAAAAAAAAAAATCGATTTTGTTTTGGGATTATCACGGTGCACTACTTGAAACCATTTATTTCGACGCTTTTCATCTTGGGGAACATTTAAAAACATTTTGTCAGGAGTTGTTTTTGTTGTGTTCCTACATAATGGTACAAAACAAGAACGATAACTTTTGAGATTCGACATTTCAATACAAACTTATGTATTCAACAATGACAACAGAATTGAATATTTCAAAATACTTATTATGTCAGTGTCAACTGTAATGAGTGAAAACTAACATTGTGACGTCACACGTGGTCGGGTGTATTCGGGAGTTGTCGGCGTGTCTTCGGTATCGGATTCAAAACTTATTTTTCATTTTAAAATAACTTTTGAATTATTGCAAAAAAAAATAAAATAAAAATAGTTTTGTTATAAAACTTATATATGATCTTTCCATTTATCACAAAAAAAAAAAAATTCAAATACCCAATTATACACAAATTCCAGCGTCAAGTCAGAAAAACTACTAGACTGTTAAACAATCTCCGTGATCAAATTGAAATCAATGTACAACTAAAAAAACTACTGCGATTATGTTTGTTGTAAAACTTTTGAATTGACATTTCATTTGAATGATATTTCATATAAAAATAGCAATTATCATATTTTTATATGATTAATTTTATTTGCATTGAATTTTGTAATCAGTTACAAAGCGTGAAACAAACCACCGGTGGTCATCTAGTAAATTTATTACGTTAATTATATTGTATATTAGGATTGAAGTAAAATAATATATTTTATAATATAATAGCAACGCGGGGTGTTTGACGCGTTTATAAGGAATGTAATTTATGAGGGTCATTTGTAAATGGGGGAGTATCTATACCGGTGTGACGCATCACTGATATTCTACTTACCTACTAATGGCATTAACATAAATACACGTGATGTTAATTGGAACTATTTATGTTACCAAGCATTAGTTGTTATTTCCATTAGCAGCTACGATTTTAGTCTGACAAAACATAGCCTGTTTTACCGATTGAGACAAAGAACTATATTTTAGTTTTTTAAATGAAATGTTAAATAAATTTTGCAGTAACCTGGCATTTTGTTTGTTGTTACATTAGAATATAAACTGTATGTAGACAGCAATCACCTCCATCCACTGTGCTGGCTTGAGAAAATGAATGTGCTTATTATTACACAAACCAAGATGTTATTTTATGACAGAAACACAGATTAAACGGATACTTAATTAATGTACTCATTAATGATTTTATCAAACATTTCTACTGCAATTTGTGATTAGTAGCACGTCTTTGGTAACAGCTACAAGAACCATTATTTGAGTTCTCATCTAGTTATAAATATAAAGAGTAAATACAATTATATTTTCTGAATCATTAGGTGCATTTTCGTTTAGAATGTTAGTTGCACATCGGAAATCAGCTTAGTGGATGTCTCTGTTTGTCATGTTTTGTATTTAATTGCAACTCGAGTTTGCTGCGAGAATTAAAAAATACGTTTATTTGAATTTAGTAAGAATTTAAATTTATAGTAAATGTGTATAAAATTAAAAATATTTTCAATAAATAAAATAAAAAACATAGTTTTAAGTTATATATATATATATATATATATAAAACGTAATATTTATCTTAAGGAAATAAATATAAAAATATATGTATTGTAATTAATATATATGGTATAAATGATAGATGAGGTAATGTTTTGTAATAAAATACAACTAAAATAATGATTAATGTAGTATTCAGGTTATTTTAGTTTAATATTATTTTATATATCGTATTTTTTTTTCTTGGGACTAATTCGTTGCGACTGATAACTATTAACCTTAATAAACGTACATTAAGTAATAATAGAAAGTAAAAAAAAACTTCTATGCCTTGTATTAAATTAATGTTTTAAGATTTTAATAAAGTTTTGTAATAATATTGATTCACCATTAAAGTAAGCCTTAGGTAAATATTATCCAGAGCCGGTTCAACGGTTAATGAAATGTTTTAGATGTAGATCCGTAACTAATGATCGTACCAAGATACAGCCATAACTATAATACTGCTTTCCAATATTACTAGATACCACGAGTTAGGATAGTAGAGTATGGTTTAGAAATAATTTATTTATGTGACTAATTTTAAAATTAAAAAACATGAGGCTTACTGCCGTGTTTACATGTTGATTGCATCTCATTACGATGCGATAGCTTACAACTTTTGTAATGTTACAATAAAATAACTAAAACAAACGCGATGAAGTCTCTTATATATATGTGTTATAACTAATAGCACACTCGTGAATATCCGGACATCATTATATTTATGTATATTCACGCCATTAATCCCAACAATCAAGGGTCGTCAAAACTTTTGATATGTTATGGGTATACATATCTACATTAAGGGTTATAAATGACTGGGTAATGCGGAATGATGACAAGTCACAACAATAACATGGATTTTTTCTTAGATACATTAGACTTATAACTAGATGTATTGTGTAGAATGGTAGTGTTTTAGATTTAAATTCCCCTTCTACATATTTTGTAAAGAATTGTTTGCATCTGCGGTGACTTATCTTTATTTATTTTTCATGAGATTTATTAAAATTTATTCAGAATTTTTCTAAAGAAACCTTGACTTTTTATAACAATACTCTCACTTGTACTACATGTTTTATCAGACTCGTGTTTTTACATTACCATTATAAGAAACCGTAAAGAGTGTAAAAAACACACCTTTCCAGCAATCAGACGTCAAACAATAATCCTTCGCGCGTATTAAATTTTGTATATTTTTTATGGAAAGCACTCTTCTCTGTAGATAATGCCAATTCGTTCGACATCCGATAAAGTCTTTGGCAAAGCCCTTTGCCAATTTCCGCTGCGCACAGTCAGAGGCGTGCTTCGGAAGCGAATATTCAAATCATGCATGGATGACTAACAAAGAAAAAATACAAAAAACACGGATCTACTTCGTCTCGAACATTTCCGATTTATTATCTACTCAACGACACGTATGACGTATTACACTATTATTTAGATTAATTTGGATATTATTTTTATACTTTATAGTATTTATTGTCTTTAGCTTATATAATATATTAAATACTAGAGTTTGTATATTGGAACGCACTAATCTCAGGAACTATCGGGGTAATTTGATTTATTATTTTTTTGAGAAAGGTTAGAGATTAGTGAATTTTTTATCTGTTAAATATTAAATGCACTATGATCTTGATTGAAGTGTTTCCACTGCATTCAACCAATTTTGATAAATCTATAACTTCATCAATATTTTTATGACACCAATTAATACTGTCAATTATTAGTATTAGATCTCTTTAATGAACGTAATGTCAGGTATGTGGAATATGTGTATTTTTTTAAAATTTAATACATTTATAATTCAAATTTATCGCGGTTGAAATCGCATGTCATAGCTCGAAATTAAATAAATTTCTAAAATATTTTGTAATTTGTAAGTCAGCTTTATTGTTCAAAGAATACAGACTTATCACAATAGTTTAAGCTCATGTAGAGCATTTAGTTTCTTTTATTATTTTCAGCATCGTGTTTACGAAGACAGCTTTAAAATTTTAAAAGCTCTATGACATTTTAAGTATTATATTTGGTAGCCTTCTAACATAATTTAAAATATTTCAAATAAAAACTAATTATAAGTTAGAACGGGATAGGAATGATATTTCAAATAATTTTACTTTGTAGTTCGCTCTTAGAGTGAAAGGCAGGTTAACTCGGGAAAAACAACTATTGAATAACACTACGGAAGCAGTCTGAAATGTGATAGCTTTTGTTTTTAACTTTTAATAAATGTCGTCTTCTCTTGTGTAGTCTCGACATAAAAGACTACTTAGTATAGTGACGCTACTTTCATTCCAGTGTTCTGTTACACTTTAATAAATATTTTAGATTAAAATTTCCATTGATGACGTCACGTATTGTTATAATTTAAATTTCGTATAATAAAATAATAATAAATTGTAATTTTGAAACTTACATTATATAAAGTTTCAGTTTATAAAACCCTTTATTAAGAAGTTTTGTTGACTTCAACACATTACACAAATGAAATTTGTTTTGAATGAAAATGTAACAATGGAGTTATTTATGAATACAAACTAAGGCAAGATTTCCAAAAGTCGTTGTCTGTTACTTTTCCTAGAACAATGTTGTATTTTACGACAACGAATAAGAAAAGAGAGGTTCATTATATCCTAATATTAAACCTGGACTATGAAAGCATTTCTTGTTTACGCTCAGATAACTTTGATTAATTTTGGAAGGGATTTCAGTATTACCTAAGGCAAAGGTTTTGCTTATTATAATTTTAAACAAAAGGTCGATATCTCGTTTTTGATGTTGCCTTAGATACTCAATGATTTTGTCCTATAGAAATTTAGAAGATATGAGTTAATTAATGTATTCGGGCGGGGGACGTAGTATCTAACGTAACGTATAGTAATCGATTCTCGTTCGCTCGTAGTCAGAGGCTACGAAATTCATCAAATGAATGTTTATTATTAAACATTAATACGAACCAGGAAAATTATTATACCTATTCTTTTCTTTTTGTAATAATTTATCTTCAAAAACATTTTCTCGACAAACAAAGTTCTATTTTTAGTAATATTGTTTTCTAAATCATTATTTATTTTTATTTATTTATAAATTGGCATTTCTATTATAATTTATGATTGCCTAATACGAGAATTTACATTATATAAGCCGAATGGTTTTCTTTCTTACTTTTGTTAGTTTATTTATAGAAATTATATATGTATTATTTTCCTCCATAAATGTTTACCAATATCGTGTTAATGTGTACAAAGGAAGGGAGAAAGTGTTCTGTTTACAACTTCTCAAGTATCCTTTATATGTAAAAGTTGACATAAATCACGATGGTGATTATTACGCAATATTCCATTACTGTGATTATAATTATACATTAATAATAATAATAATCTTGTTAATGTAACACGAGAAGAACATAATTATTCATCTATACGTGAGCATAAACGGGATCAAATTTACACAAATAAACAATATAGCGGGTAAAGCCTGCCTCAAAATAGACAGACTTTATTAACTTTAATTAAATATTAATTAAGTATTTAGTAACGATTAAGTTAATTAAAATGATATTTTTAAATGCTGTAATGTATATATTTCATCGTGTTTTAAATTCTTCGTAAAAATCTTAAAATACTACGCAGATTTTTTTTCCCAACCAAATTAATACGCCGTGACTTTCAATTATGGAGTTTTGAGCAACGAGCAACAACCACTTTTATTAAAATTGGGAGCCCTGACTTTGTACACGACATGAGCCGAACATAATTTCCCTCTTGGCATAAAGAAAAGGGAAATTTCATTGAAATGTCAAGTAAAATTGATGGGCCTCGTAGCTGCGGACAACTGGTAGTGGATCTATTATTTCACGGCAGCCAGTCGTAATTCTGCCGCGGCGCTGGTCACACGCTCGTGTTTTGGGGGTTAACTCCACCACGCGGTTGGACATGTGTCAAAAACAATTTGTCACACACAGTGCTCAACCATGCATTTATGAACTAAGATAGATTATGTGGATTTAAACTGATGTAGTAGATTTTTCCCATAATTTGATTTAGTGTAACTGATCTAATATAGTGTAAATAAACTTTGTTTACATTTAATGGATTTTATATTTAACTTGCTAATTTAGCTCTGCGTGGGTAGTAAAGTAAAATAAAATTATGAACATGCTTCGTCGGACCTTAATTTATGTATTAATAGTGATTGAAATAATGATCTTGCCACAGCCTTCGTGTACTAACTCAGATAATTTAGGTCAGTGTATTGTTTATTTTATGTAATATACATACCTATAGAGTCCACAAAAGTGAATTCCCACTGGATTCCCTTTTAAAATTATTTTAATATTTGAAACATTAAACATAATCCAACAGTTAACGTAAAAAACATTGTAAAAAACATATATCTCTAACATTTGTTTTTTAAAAATATTTTTTTAATATTTTGAACTTTACACTTCGGTTTTTATTTAGATTAATTCCATGGTTTGTACCTGTTAAATATTAATTTTAATTTACGACTTTTAAATTATCAATTTTCTCTGAGTTTATTAGTTTAATGATAATGATTTGCGAATAATTAGATGATAGTTTGTAATTTAATGCCCTGATTAAAATCATGCTTGTGACTCAATATGGTAGAGAAGTGTTATTGATGATGTGAATTTTGATAAATAGGAAGCAAGATTGAGAGGACAGAACGTGCGAATGAGTACCTATACGTTGTTGATATAGGGTCCTTTGAAACGACGTTCTCAATAATTATTAAATGTCAAAAGCAGACATGGGTGGCTCTCTTCATCAATTCGGAGAAAGACTACAAATGTTGGCCCAATATATAATTTTGTATTGCGTTAGTTATTTACGAATTAATAGGTAATTCACTTGTAATCAATACATATTTCCTATCACCCTTGTTTTATTGTTAAGAAAAATATTTATGTGAAGAACTTCTAATAAAGTTACGAACTATTAATCTAATTAATGAAAAGATAAACAGCTTCAAGTAAGAAGTCTCTAGGGGGCCGTTTTTATCGTATGTATGTAGTTATGTGTAATAATATCAATTATTAATATAAACATAATACACGTATTATTTTCAGTGTTGTATATGGCTTACTTTCGAATCTAATTATTTTAATCCGACTTTTCGAAAGTTTTTTGCGTTCGCGGCAGGTTTAAAAATAATCACAATTAACGCTATAATAAGCCGCAAAAAGGATTTTAAAATATTCTTTAGTTGTCAAAGTTTAGTCTATTAACATTCAAAGTTTAGTTATTTCTAGATGTGAACCAGTTCCCAAAGCATATTGCATTTTGAATACGAAATTACCTGACTAACTATTAGAGTTCGGCTTCACGACATTGCTGCGAGTAATGCGGGAGTTTCCACAAGATTGCTAGAGAAGAGGAAGGCTTATAGAATGCATAATGCACGAGAATACGTTTTGCAAATGCAAGTCTGGAGAAACGTTTCTTATCGCTAATCACGTGTACACAACTATTATTGTACCGGATAACCGATTTTTTAATATTTATTAGTAAGAAAATCAAATAAAATTAGGATATATTTTATAAATTATTGTAATGAATATCACTGTATGCTAAAACATAATTTACTATGGACATAAATTGGTAGCGGTGATTAAAAATAAAACAAAACGTAAAATGATACTTAAAGTAAAAATACAACTAAATTATAATAATTAATGGTCTGAAATTTACACATTTCTCATATCTCTTAATTTAGCGAGGATTCTGTTTTTACAATAAAATTGATAAGTGCTTTATGAAGTTGTTTTATGTATATATTTTCAATAATAATATTAAGATAATGATAAAATTATGTTCTACATACTACATCTAACATTAGTGGTTTAATTCGAAGAATAATTTGGAACGCATCATTAAAACGTAATGTATTAAATGTCGCAATCATTATTTTATAAGAAGATAAAATATAGAGACCATTAATGCTTCTGTAACGAACGGCTGCACTGAAGATAAGACCGTGACGTCTTAAGTGCACTCTCATCAGCTTAATTCGGCTTTACTGGCTACGAGGCATTAAACAAAAACATATTTATTGTTATATTTATTTTTAACATAACAAAATATAATTAAATGATAATAAAAAGTTACTTTACTGACGCGAGAAAATAAAAACAAATTTAACTTTACGATCTGATATGATGTTTGCGTCAAAAATTGATATTTATCGGCTTTCTACTGTTCTATATTGTCACGCCTTATTAGTATAACGGGAATAAACAAATACGTTATATCGATATTCGATACCTTCCATAATTTTTATTCACTCTTTTCGTTTTCTTTATAAAATCATGTTACGTTTATAATTCTGAATATATTTGGGTAATACTTCGTATGAAAATAGTTTAAAGTCTAGGGAAGACAGGCAATATAATTATTCTGAATCTGAAATACGTGATGATACACCCTTAATGAAAAGAAATTGTAATATATTATTCGAATAAAGTTAAACGTGATAGAAAGTGATAAAAATGGGGGTTTAAAGTACCTAAAATTACTAAAACGTCGCGATGTTGGTTGTAATATTTCTTTTTAAAATGAATATTTTGCAACATTGTCTAGAATTACATTCTCTATTTATTAGTAAAGGCCATTATTTTTCCTGTTACGGTCGTGTGTCACGACATGAAAGGGGCCAAATTCGCGGCTGTCACGTTTTTAATTAATATACGAGTAGGTGCGCCCTTAAGGATCACGCATGACCTCTTTTGTGCTGTGCAGTAGCCACAAATATCGTTACCTTATCAATGTATCGCAAGTGCCACAACTTTGATCTTTAACCCAATTTAGTAGAGTAACATCCTAGTTTGAAATTATACGAACACACGAGTGGGGATTACTATTATTAATTGTAATTCGTTGAGACAGTTGGTTTAATTATCATAATTGACTGAGTTGAGGCGTGAACATTGTAAAATGAATTCTGAGAAACGATTACTTTCGGATTTTGAGAGTGTTATACGGTAAATTTAACATTACCTATATGAAATTGAACACACATGTACAGTAAATTAGATTATACTAGATAATACTGGTTCACCGCTCATAGACATTAGATAAAATGTAGTTAGGTATACCTACATACCATAAGGGCATGTTCGGCTTGAATTAGATTTGATGTGATTTAACACATAGTAAATATAAGATATAGCATGTACATAATCTTTTCAATAAGCTTCGTATTAGCGAAATGTTTCACTAAGCAGGTGGAAAGAACATACAATTCTTGTTTTCTACGGTTATTACTCGAAAACATGTGTGCTGGGTTCTTACATTGAGTAAAATTACTTAAATTTTTTCCATTTTGAGAAAACATTTTCTGCTTTTAGGAAAATTGTTAGAAATGTTCACTTATTTTTAGTGAAAATTATATGAATTTCTCTTTCTTGTTCTTTGAGATTATTATGTTCTTTTATTTCTTGATGTTAAGCTGCCCTTTAATTAAAAGTCTCCTTATATTTATCTTGCAAATGAAAGTTTTAATGTTTTTTCTTTACTTTCATTAAAGTCATTATTTTTATCTTTTTCTAAATAACCAATACAGATTTTTCTCAATTATTTGTTATTTTACACTAATATTTTGTGTATTTGTAATTATTACATAATATATAAACCGTGTACAAATGTATAATGAAAATTATAATTTTATTCAAATGAGGATAGTGTGCACTTAGATTTATATTTTCATTACTCCTTATTAAATTAACAACCTGTGCGAAATTCGCTTACATAGAATAAAAAGAACTTTTTATGTTTTATAGCTTTAATAACAGCTCTTTTCTCTTTGTTTCATGTACTAACCACCGTTGTCCGACAACAAATTGCGCAAATAAAACTCGAACAATACGTTCCTTTTATCACTAACCCTCGAAAGGTTAATTTCCATCAAAATAAATTCGACATGTCGCAATACACTCTCGACCTCATCCACTGCTCGCTATCTACGCGGCCACCCAACCCGACCGCCCATCAATCCCGCAAACCCAGTCTCGATTACAACCAACACTTATCTCGAGGGAACTCTTCAAACACCTTTTATACGCATTATCTGTCCGACTATTGTTTCACACGATTTCTCTCATGACGCCATATGTATTGGATGTGACGGCGTTTCTGTCTTTTGTCTCTGTGTTTAATCTCCCCGTTCGGTTCCTATTTGTGTGCTCATGGAATTTTTTTCTCTGTTTGTCTATAGCTCTATTGGCTGGAACGCTAAAGACTATGCAGAGAGCTGCTTGTGACGACGAAATCGTATCATTATCATGCCCTCGAGGGACTTCTATAAGTATTCAAGTGGCTCAATATGGAAAGACTGCTCTCCATGGCCACACTTGTGAATTAGAACGATCACGCACGCCGCCAGTTACGGTAGAGATCGTCGGTGAGCAGAAGTGTCTTTGGCCTAATTCTATGCAGGTAAATGTTGTTATTTTGAAGAGGAAGTTAATTATATAAAATAACAATAACGTTTTGTTACAGTATTCCTTATTACAAACGGTTGTAGAAGCTTGTCAGAAGAAACCTCAATGTAAATTTAGCACTACCCCGAAGAGCCTTGTTGACCCTTGCCCTGCGGCGAGGAAATTTGTCGAAGTTGCCTACAAGTGCCGCCCATGTAAGTACCTACGTATATAAACTATATTGAAAAAGTAATATTAAATTAGGATATAATTTTGAAAATACGTTATAAAAATTGTATACATTTTTTTATGAATAGAAAAAATGAAACCTGATCAAGTATTATTCAGTACACATTTCATCGAAAACGTGGTAAATTAGGAATACGGAGGCTAATACGAAAAGTAACGTTATAATATAATACATTCAAAAAGGTATATTAAATTCCATTCCATTCGTTTGATATCGATATTTTTCTCGCATATTTAGTGAAAATGTTACATTGAAATAACTGCGGTGACATTTTCTCTTTTATGAGAATAAAAGACTAAATCGTCCAGCCCATTATCAGGAAGTTATAGGATCCACGCTTTGTTTTACTTAAGTCCGCCGAGCTCTGTGCCCTTTGTCGTTTTCTTTTTGATTTATTATTCTTTCATTAGGGAGTTAGTTTTTTCTTGATCCGCTGATTTGTTTCAAATCCTTTTTATAAACTTCATATTATTATCAGGCGCGATCTAAACAATAATAATAATAATAATAACTCTTTATTGCACACATTATAGAGAATAAAATAAAAAAATAAAAAATAACAATGTTGTGCGCATTACAGGCATTGTATATACATGTAATATATTATACATTTGTTTCGGGTATTAATGTTTCAGTTGTTCTTATCTTTGGATTCTAAAGATCTGGAGTCTGGACATTGTATGCGTATATAGGTACATCTATATCTATTAGTCGCAGTCTAAACGTAAATTATAGTACAGTTATTTCAGTTCAAAAAGTAATAAAATTCAGTAAAAGCATAGAAGGGGGTTCCATAGGCATATATCATTAAACTCCACTGCTTTTATTTAAAAAGTTGCTCATCATTTTTCCTGTCTATAAACTAGGGGTTACAAATTCCGTAATCGCGTGTAACGTTTTGATTATACCCCCGAATGTGTATTGATGTGATTTATGCGATGTTAATAAATTCTTAAGCCCCTGTGTTACGGTGGTATGAATATTATGGTAGTAGGGGCGTGGCAGGAAAGTTTCTAGGTGCGGCTGTACAGGTAGGGCTGGTGTTTTTTGACTCAACTAATTATTGGTGCATACAATATTTTCTAAAAATTCGTGGAAATAATAAAAGTAAACACCGGGAGCTTCTGTTATAATAAAATATTATTCTAGTGCTATGATTGTATGATGAAAACAATTTAGTTATTAGATATTATTTTAAGACAATAATATTATTATTATTGTACTTTCTTCATAAACAGATGAATTCCGAAGTAGAATTGGATGTCAAGATGATACGATAAAATTAAGTTGTAACCCGCATTCGAGAGTCGCAATTTTCGATGCTCAATATGGAAGAACTGCCTATGAATCCATACAGTGCCCGCAAAAGCAAGGAGTCAAGGATGAATGTAAGTTGTATGAAAATGTGAGTCTTTATTTGGAAATGCAATCAGTAGTGTAAACTTTAATTGAATAAATATTATGCTATTAACCCTTTCTGTCAAAACGATATTAAAATTTGACTTGAGTGTTAATATTCTTGTATTTTTTGTAAGTTGTATTTTCACGTCAGGTGTAGAGGGCAGGCCTCATTTTCCTATGATGGATAGTCGTTGAGCCTCCCCTTTTATGCCTAGTTTCGGACCCACATATTACATTTTCCGCATATGCCCTTGTTATTAGACCTATTTATATCTGACGTAAATATTTCTTGTATAATTTAAGAAATTGATTTCGCTGGGTGTGGTCCTCTAATATTTTACGATACCGTTGAGTCGTTTTAATCCCAATAATTAAGTCAAGGGTCCTCCAATTTGCCCTCGATTTCATATAAAATATGCGGCCCAATATTGAAATATTCAATTTTGAGAGACACTTTTTGATCTTATTCAGTTTATAATTATTTGTATTGCTGTTTATTATTATTCAAATTAAATTCTATAAAGCGCTGCAAAACTCAGCCATTGATTTAGAGCATTCGGCTGTCCTCAATATTGTCTTTATGAACAATTTCATTTATAACTTTCTCAAAATTTTATTATTGAGTTATTAAATTCGTAGGTTAACTTCAGCTGGTTTCTTGGGTTTTAAGTTTGATTCAATTTCTTCTAGGTGTAGGGGCTTTTCCTCGTTAAATAGTGCGATTATAAATCCGGCTTAACATTAATATAAATTGGTATCATTAATAATGATCTATAATGTTCTCAAGCATGCATGGCAGCACACGCGGCGGAGACTGTAATGCAACTCTGCCATGGGAAACGTCGCTGTCAAGTGTCCGCAAATAGTAAAACCTTTGGGGATCCTTGCAAACCCGACTCCCGAACCTATTTGAAGATAATTTATACTTGTGGTTTGTATGCTATTCTATGTGTAATAAATGTGTAGTCGAAAGTTTGCAGGATTTCTTAAAGAAACATACTCTTTGGTTAGAACTTTTTATGTTCTCAACTAGGTATATATACTACTTACTGCTCTAATATAATCCGAGTTTAGCTACGAAAGAGAAAAGCAGGATTTTTCATTATATTTTCACTCTTTACTTTTAGCAAATTTTTCAGCACGCTGAGAAAATTATTCGGTTAGCTTTTCTCAGAAATTTTAGCTAAAGGATTAACCAATTATACTAAATTAATATTAACTTTACAGTTCCACTGGGTGTTCTCACAGAAAAGTATGAGAGTCCCCCAGAAAAGGATGAATTAAAAGAAAGCCGCCAAGCGCATGAACTGTTTGATGATATAGGTAATTATGTCGTTATTTACCCATTATTTCTCAAAACTACACAAATTTATATAATTTATACGGTAGATGGTCCAGCAGAAACATGGGATGAATCCAGCACTGTCGCACCTGCACCAGCAGTTTTTGCTAACCCAGTGTTACCTCCTATGCAAGAAGACATAACGTCAGCCCCTAAAGTTAATAGAGCAGGAACTATCAGTAATGGAAATAAAGATTCAGGTACTATTATATAATATAGCATAATATACCATAATATAGCAACTCTAGTCGTATGAAGTGCTTAAATTTATATCTCTAAAGTATTTATAAATTTTTAATTTCAGATGCAAATAACAAGTTATTCGTCTACGTCGGTATTGGCATATCAGTATTTCTTATACTCACAATTTTACTAGTCGGAGTCCGATGTTACATAATTAGAAGAGACGCCCGGAACACTAAATCTCCGGATATGTTTACGACAGAAGTACCGAATGTTTTTAACGACGCTATATCAGACATCGATAACGATATTGATGTTAGCCACATTTCTGGAACGTTCTACGATCCCGTACATCCAGATATGATCTTATATAGAGAAAATCCTGCGACAAAAGGTACTTTAAGAGCGATGAGACCTCTGTCAACTATTTACCCTTGCGCAGGTGCAAGTATGTATGGAAATGTCGACTATATACCTAGACAATCTAGTTTAGAATGTAGAGAGCCTCCCAGATATAAGAGAGATGGGGATTTGGAATTAGAACCGGAAGTGTTAGTAAGTCCTAAGAGTTTGAGAGAGGGTAGGTTTTCAAATTCACAGTTTTATTACAACTGACGAGAGGAGTCAAGAGGAGTCGATGACTCCTCTCGAACTTATTGTTTCTAATATAATATGCATCTTTTTACAATGGCGATATTACACTATCATATTCACTGCGAATTATCAAAATCCGAGTAGGTACTTAGATATATCAGACGCTCTAAAAATAACATTCCAATTTAGTGCTAAGTCAAAGCAAGTATTTTAGAGTCTTCTATTAAATCTAAACATGTACTCTTCGTTACACGCACAAAGATAATTAATATAAATTGAATTATTTAGACACATGCACAAAATATACATGTATCCATTAGGTTATATATATCAGAGAAGGCATCAGGTACAAAATACACTTACAAATATAAAGTATATAATATTTGTAAATATTTTAAACTCTAATTTAATGTCATAATAGGTAAACTAATATCCCATTAGGTCAATACGCACTAATCCATTCAATATATCTATGATAGTGAACTGATATGGCTTGTGTAGTGATTTAGTTTGACATGTCTTCTCTGGTATATTTAACTCAATGCGTATATCAGAAAAAATACCTACCTTTATCACGCTATAGCACTTTCAAATGTGTATTTTGTAAATATTTTTAATAAAATCTGTGATTTAGTGCGTCCAAGTATGACGTTAAATTTATTAATTATAATTACACTAATTGTAAATAAAAAAAAACGATTGAAAGGACAATTTTTTACATTTTACATTAAAAGTATTAGAAAGAACTGTGTTTTATTTCCACGTTATCTATATGAATGGAAGAATAAAAAGAAACTACATTTTCATCTACGATCGTAAATAATTTATAGCAATACTCTCCTACCTACTAACATTGCTTGGTTAAAAGTATCAAATAACGTAGCTTTTAGCAAAAAACTTAATACCCCATTTAATTTTACTAAGAAGCTCGTAGTTATAATGTTTCTATTTTTAATCAATATGGTTCACTGATGTACGCTGAAGATTGTGATAATTCAATAATTATTCATTTTGTAACAAAATTAAAAGACTTTTGCGGTTATTTTGGTAGCGATGATGGGATTTCAAAACGGATTAAAGTGATTAAATATAGATAACAGTGAGCATTTAATAATTTATGATATTTATTTCATAGTAAGTTAATTGACAATAAATTTCGAAAATAAAATATCATATTTTTCTTCTTCTAACCCTTTTACTAAAATAATTTTCTTAAGAGTTACGTCGACAAGTTAAAAGGGTGGGTAGGGAATTTGCATAATTTTAAACTTGACTAATCCCAGAGCTTACAACTTAGGCAGAGCCTTCAAACGATCGATGCCTAATAAAGACCGCCATCAAATAAAATTATTCTCTGAAAGAATTAAATTTAACGAAGTTTTCGGATGTAATAATCATTCTACGATTAAAATTACTATTTATCTTAGTAAGTTGAAATTGCCTAATTAATAAATAAAATATATTTGTGCATACAATTTGCTAATAACACCAGTCCCTAATAAATAATATGTATTACTTACATTTATTTTAAGAATATGAGATTTTATGCAGCTAGCTGTTAGGTATATGCTCGGTTTATTTTGGTTATTTTAATCCGATCAGTTATCGTGGTAGTGATTGAAATGTTGCGTTTAAATAATCAGAATGTTTATATTTATCGTTAACTTGGTCGTTATGTCGCACGTGGGGACTCCCCGCATACAAGGCACGTCTGTTTGGTTTGCCTACGCTTCAGCACCTGGCAAAACGTGATCATACAATACGCATTCAATACGAAATTGTTTTAAAATATCATTTTGTTTATAATTAAAGGTTTAGGTGAATAGCGACATAAATATTGTAATTTGAATTTCCAAAAAGAATTGATTATACCCTAGCGAAAAGTGTGAAAACTTCCACCAAGAGAAACTCATAGATTTTCGAAGGCGATTTAAAATCCAGTTCATTGGATCTTCTTTCGTCGTTAGGATGTTATTTATTGTTATAGGTTCCATTTGAGTGTCGTTTTCGACTTTGCGATAATAGTTTAACATTCTTATTCGAGTCAAATCTCATGCATTACATCTTTCTAATCTGATATTTTAAATTGACTTTTAATACTTTCATTATTATAAGAAAAAAATATGCAAAAACTAATGCTATCACAATATGCTACGACTTAATTACAAAACTCATGAATTTTTTTATGGACATTTCTCGTTTTATTTTAACCGAAAAATTTACATTACATTTTTTTTCCAATATTATGCTTTCAATATTGCTCCTGTAAAATAAAATATGGATTTTTTTTTATCAATTTATAAATATTGTAAAACTTTATACGATTTATGGATTATTTTATAAGGTCAAATGGATTTTCCACAGATTTCATTCGACATGGCTTCTCTCAGTGATAATTTCATAATTTGTTCTTGACTAATAGAATTCAACAATAAAAGTATGTTATAACAAAAGCTAAAGTTTTTCAAGAATTTTCATTCACGACACGTCGCCGTCGAGGCTTGCAAAGTCATAAGCCGTGCTTCGGTTTGCTGAGACGAGTTTCCAAAACTTACAGCGTGCTTGTTTTCGTGATAGATCTTCGCTTACCAATTGTCACTACCTATAATAATAAAAATTAACTTCAGCTATTTTAGTTATCAACATTATCTAATATATTTGAGATTTGTTATTGTTATTATCTGAAAGTATTCCGTGTATTGCATCATCTCCATTTACAACTGATTTTCTAATTATTAATCAGTTCTTGTAATAACATACGAGTACGATTAAGGATTATTTTATCTAATTTAATCATATAAGATGAATTTTATAATGTAGGTAGGTCTTCTTTATCTTTTTTTTTTTGTGAAATAATATTAAAATTTCAAGAACAGTACTAAATAGATGTGTAATCGATGGTTGAACTAGGCGTAGGGTATTTTCTGAATATGTGTCTCAGACATCGATGTAATCAAACAAAAGATCGATGCAAACATATATTTAAAAAATGGCACTTACATAAAATGTATGCGATTTAGAAAATTTGAACTATTAGTAATTTAACTGTCAGTTTGTAATCAAATTGGGCTTCCAGGTTGAGATTTCACAATAAACCCCTATATATTTTATATAACAGATATTTTGTTAGCTTAAAAGTTTAATTGGCGAAGTTTAATTTCGTGCGTTAGTAAATTTTCACCGGGTGTGGGTCGCTCTTCCTAAATTTGTATTTTGATATCTATAAGTTTTAGCTTTGAAATTTAGATAATCTCCCTTTCAGCAGTTGTTATCTTTCTTCATTTTAAATCAAAACTTTGTCTTCTTCGAGATAGCTGTGAAATATAAACACCTTTTTCTTGTTGTTGTAAATGTTTATTATAATGTTAATTTGTTTATTTGTAGTGTTATCAAAGTGAAATATTTTATTATATGTTTGCGGTTTATTTGTTTTTCCGGAAATAATTTCAGCAAAAACAATTCCAAAATACATTGAAAAAGAGAAGTTTGTTTATGTTTTGTGAATAATGTAGGTGAGTGGTGACAGATTTATTCTTCATAAATTTTAAGAGCCGTCCTTATGCATAATGTATTTAGGGACCGCGATATTGGAAACAAAATAGTTTCTAATATAAAACCTATAACTTTACTACAAGCGTGGATATTTTCGTGCATGGTAATGATATGATAAACGACGATCGTAATTTAGTTCTTAATATGCATTATGCCTAACTACCAATAACTTTATTTAGTTTCTAAATACCTTTTACGACATGACGTAAGAACAAAACTTCTCAGTTTATTCATTCATGAAATCTATAACCATCCGCTGTGAATCTATAAAATTTCATTTTGCTGGATCATGAAATTTTGCTTTTCACACGTAGGTGTGAGTCTCGTAAAACGTTAATAAAGGGGCCCTTCACACGCCCCTTTTACCTCCATAACGCGCTATCAGGGAAAGCTTTTGCCTTACCCCATTTTCAACAGTTACGACTTACTCATTTGTTACGAAGATACAACATTTAGAGCCAAAAGTCAGTGCTTAAGGTGCTTGTCCATGTACGTGCGTCCCAGCATCAGTTTTCTATTTTATATTTTTAGAAATATTTTCGAAAAATCTGCTAGCCATGAGAAGATCCGTTTGTTTTTACTTTCTTAACCAACTTTTGAGTTTAGTGATCTAATCTACTGATAACTTTGACATTGAAATGTCCATTAAGTTAAGATAATAAAAGTGAGCTCATCAAAACAGGAATGAAATCGAACAAAAGTAATCTAACTTTTCTTATTTCAAATCTGTATACCTACTTCTCAAAATCACCCGAACGTGTAATTAGGAAAGCCATGTGGCCTATTGCCACTAAGTTTAAATTTCTGGCACATTTCCATTGAAAGTTTTCGAACGTGAGCCTGTTCAAAGTTAAGAAAAATTTAAATTTTTGGTAGCATCAAGTCATCTACCTGAAGCTCTGTTCTCCCTAAACACAAGAACTTCGCTTCATTGATCTGCTAATTTAGTTTTTAGTGGAGATGGGTCCTTAGTTTAAATAGTCTAACTTAAAATTTGATTAGAAAAGTTTTAATTATTTCAATAAAAAGTTAATGTTAGTTTTATTTAAAACAAGTGCGTATTAAAGATTACTTTGTTTAAGGTGAATATTAAACTACGACCAAAATTGTTAATCTTCACAAATTGAATTGAAATTTTATAGTTATGTCGAGGTTATTCGCGAATATTATTTAAATGCACGAAGCTTTTATGCCGTCGAATAAAGATAATTAAAATAAACGCGATAGTAAGCTGCATAAAGTATTTTAAGTTAGATGAATTTTCTATTAATCTTAGAGTACTATAAAACAAAGATTAAAATTAGGCAATGCATAAAATTTTAATATGTTTCTAAGCATACTTTTATGGGTACTAAATGACATAAGGGGTCGGTTACAACGCCGTAAAGTACGTAGATACTGTTGAAATGTGCAAATGGGAAGTTTATGTTCGTACTAAGATCCAAGCATTTCTCACTTTTACCTATGCTCTTAAGTTGTTTATATTGTTATTAGTAACCTTATTTCCGAACATTTACAGTTGAAAATCATAAAATATTACATTGTATAAATGCAAACGTTGCCATAGCACTTCGATGTAAATACTTCGCATTAGTCAGTAGTCCCATAAATTAGTAATGCACACGATATTTTCGGACGTAGCTTTTGTACCTCATTGTAATGAGTAAAACAATACAATGGTACTTAACAATACTAATTATAAATTAAATTTTATATATTATTAGAGAGTGCTCGGCGTCCGTCGGAATGCCGTTACTGAGAAAGGAAGTGTTTTTGTTTTTTCATGAAAAGCGAATAGTTTTCGAGTCGTGAGCAACCACATACAGCACGTCCATACACCTGTAGCAATTATCTCTGTGGTTTGTTTTACAGCAATAACTTACCACATTTATAATTTTTTTACGGTTGTACTTAACAAAGTTTACATCGAAATCGTAAATCGCAAACTAATGTCATGGGAACGTATATGAGGTAAATACATATATAGATTACAAAACTTTAATTTCGAATATATTTAGACTAAATCGTTTAGGTTTCTAGTTTAGAACGTGCTCTAGGGAGTATGGTGGGGGCAAATGGCCTCCGATGGAATGCTTCTTTGTAAGCAGTTTATCGCGTTTGTTGCATAAATGTCCCGAAGTGTACTAATACAAGAGAAAATCGAGCTATTTTGCTGTCCATGCTATTATCCAGTTTTGGTGCATAGAGTATTACAAACTTTTAGACCAATATCATGACTCAGTTTCTTGTTTGTTTAGAACAAGTTTTTCGTGGGTTTAGGATCTAACAAAATTATTAAATTATAATGATGTTAGTGGTTATTCGCGAATATATTTTAATTAATTTAAAAATACTCTTATTTGATTATTTTAATATGATGCCTGCGATGTCTGTAAAACATATGGCATCGGAATTAATAAAATTATTTTACATTAATATGTAATAAACTGTAAATAAATATACGTGACGTACAATATTAATTAGATAAATTATTTATCTTGACATTGTCTTAAAAAGAATATTCGTCCTTCTTTAATGAAAGCTCCAAAACAACATGCCTTATGATGCAGATCATTAGACTAGCAGATCTACAACTACATGTCGCACTCAGGTTAATCCGAAAGAGCAAAAGATCGTTTCTATTATAAGTATTATAGTTTTATTATTCCTAATTTTGCAATTCACATTTATACCTGAAGATTATTCTCAAAACCTCGTAGCAGCCAAACTTAGAGTCACGGCTGTAATAATCGGAGGAGTCACGTACGAGATGTCTCACGCCTTTTGGTGGTTCATTCACAGTTTTATTCAAGGTTCAACGCACGAATCCTACCTTTATATAAGATCTTGGATTTGAAATTGATAATTAAAATTTATTATTATATTAAATAAGGAAATATATTATGTTTTTTATATATAATAATCATTGAAGTATATTAAAGAAGACGCTAATAATTAACTGGCAGGTACATGTGTGCTCAATTTTCACATATATTGTATTTAATTCAAACAAAAAGTTTAAAATGCTACAAAAACTTATTAGAAAATTGATTACAATGAAAAACTTTAACATGTTTGTGTCAAACAAATAGCGATGGATTTTAATTAATTCTCAAGTTATACGATTCCAATATATACATAGACTATGGTGTCTGGTTTTTCTTCTGCACACTTTATTGCTAGATACATTTATTGTATGCTGTGTTATGGTAAAATGTGTTTTTTATTTCTAGTTATATAATTTATCAAATAAAATTTAAAGCTTCATTTTTATTGACTTGATTTAAAAGTTTTGCAGTCGCCGTCTCGATGAGACCACGATAATTAAACTAATATATTTAAAATTAGTTTAAAACATAAGTTATTTTAAGATTATAGAATTTATTATAAAAAAGGTTAAATTACTACATCGTTTTACCATTCATTCGTACTTGATTGTGAAAGAAAGAGTTCACAGCACTTTATACAAAGGATCTTGACATGACAACGCATTGCGACTTAGATGCAATCGAAGAAAGTGCACTACAATTTTCTCGTCACTTTGCATTTTGTAACAAAATTCAGTCCTTATTTGTTAACAAAGCTTTGTGAATCATTGGAGTTTATTAAGCTTTGTGAGGTGAATCTATTTAACAAGTACCTACTAACAAGACTTCATTTCGTAAACAATAGTTATATATTTATAATTACTATTCCTTGTTAACAGACGTTTGTAAAACGGTTTTCAGTATGAGCGAATTAGAGTTCAAATATAGTTGTACATTTAGAAATATATTCACATATATTAATTACTTTCACAGTTCATGTACTGAGAGGCGGGTCTAATGAGAAATTTTAATAATAAATAAAGAGAAAATGAGTTGTTACTGAATTCGTATGAGCTAATGAAATAATACTAACGTGTTGTTGCCATTGACCTTCGTGATATTTCAGTGTCGAGGGAGGTGAAAGAAAGTACAGAAGTGCCTTGTCAGTCGTGTCACGTTTTTTATATGAATTTAGCGCAAAGCGAAACGACTCGACAGAGCATCCTCCATTTTCCTTGTCGTGAGATCTCGACATCCTAAATTTATGTTTTTTGTACGTCATATGCGTGACGACCGCTTTCCATATTACCTATAGGAAACATGAAAACAGAAAGGTTCACTCCCAATCACTACTATACGTAAAAGTAAAAACTTTTTATTGCTCCAACTAATTAAAAAGTTTTTATAAACAATGAAGAATCGATATTACAGTCATTTGTTTTTGTTGTAAACTCTTTGGATTGTCGAAGATCAAATTTATCTTTTTGCTTACGTAACATTAATAGATCACTCAGTAATCGTTTCATAATATTCAATTTCGCAATTTCCAATTTTATGATTGAATTTTATATCTTTAGGAATTCATAAATATTTAACACGCAATGCAGTAAAAATATGTTTTATGCATATTTATCCTCACCTTCCGGATATTTGTGCGGTTAAAACGGACAAATACATAAACAGGGGGTTCTTCATACGTGACTGGTGTAAGTATTATAATCTCGCTTGTGAAGAGTTAATTCCAGTTCATTACACTTTCCGAGAGTCAACAAATTCCGGCTCCATGTGCTTATACATATAATTTACCTTTGGAGGTTAAATGCTTGGTTTAAAGATTAATTAATTTTACAAGAGTTCTTGTTACGTTATTTGTCGTTTTTCCTTTTGTTACACGAATGTGATTTAATTAAATTAATAAAATTCATATCTGAAACAATAACATTTTTAATAATTTAAAAGTCGTTGTATCATAATAATCGTAATATCTATTATTTATATTATGGAAATTGATTGTACTTAGGTAACACTTAAATCTATATTATTAACTAATGGATTCCCAACCATAATAGAGGCTACACAATAAAATCGTTTATCGGAAGTTATGGGATATATTTTTCAATGCTGATAGAGTGTACGATATAGGGTTCGTGGGATCTGTAACTAAAATAGGACAACCCAGTTCTGTCCTATTCAGTCCTTTTTCCTGTATCATTATTTATTGTTATTGTTTCCATTTCACAGTCGGAATTGCCCACTGTTTTCAGATTGTAGACTCGGTTGTTGTTTGTTTTAGTTAGGCGTTGTGATATTTGACATTTATTTGAAATTCCATTTTTACATATTCTAATTTTGATAAGAATTACAAAGCTATACCCAACCATAACTGAAAATCCAAGTTTAATTTAGTTGAGAATATTCCAGCATAAATAGATCAATTCCAATAGATCAAAGCATTAACGGTGACAATCTGTTTTGGGAAGCACGACCGTTTAGCAACTCCTCAATCATATCTATTGCAGTGTACGCTTACAACGAGCACTAGATGACGCTTAGCAGAATTGCTTTGAATCATGTAAATAGGATGATCTATGACGTCACGTTTCAATAGCCATTTGTTATGGTTAGTACTACGTGCACTACGTGCTCGACGGCCAATTTATTGCAATGATTGAATAAATTAATATGATTATTATTATTAGCCTTTCAATGTCTCGTAATATAATGAAATAAAAATAATTTTAATAAGACTATGACCACCTTTTCAGTAGTCACAGCTAAGAGGTTGGGTCTTACAAGGTGCTGTCTCAAGTCGTGTTCGTATGGCAATCAATCACGAGTGCGATGATCCGATGTCACCCAGTCCCGGTGTGCCACGACTGAACACCTCATCAATCAAAGTCTACGTCGTTGGATACCCAGATCTGATGATTATACTAGATTCAACTGGTACAGTTGCTATGTGACACTGGACTATGAGCTTTTGTTCATCAAATTTTCCGACTGTTAATTCGATTCAGAACAAATACTATTGATATTTCTGGAATTGCTATTTCATGCGTTTTACTTTATAAGTGGATATTTCCGCAAACGTAAACTAATATTATATAGTGACTTGTCGTTAGCACTCGTGATGTCATTTCCGTGGGTCACAGGTGCCTCAATCGACCTTTGGGGGCAGTTGAGTTGGATTGAAAAAAAAAAAGAAATGACGGTCAAGGAGCTGTTAGGGTCGTCATAAAATCGACCTCTTATATTTTGAATAGTTCTGGGACCTCGTCTTGTGATATCCGTAATGTGACATTTGAAATTAAATTAGTTTTTATGTGCACATTTGTTTTGAAATAAAGAAATACATTTAGATACATACACGGGCGTAGCCAGCCATGGGCTCAGGGTGGGGCAGCAGTCTAAAATAATATGTAACTAGCAAATACCCGCGATCTTATCCCGGTTATTTTTTTCATAAAAAAGGTTACACCCACACCCTATAACACCCTTTATCTGTATGTAGAATTTGAATTACCCAAAACAGATAATTAAGTTTTTTAGGTTTGATTAGGTACCTTGCAAGTCAGAGCCAGGCTGGGGCAATGGGCCACCGTGGCTACGCCCATGGATACATATATTAACACGATCGATTTGAAATTAAAAGTAAATTACTTCATATACCTAATTACTATCAAAAACTAAAACATTATATAAATATATATTTTATGTTACATTGCATTATTAAAATTATTTTGTTATGTATATATTTTTTAAAATATTATGTTATACATTAATTTTAAGAAAATATTATATTTTCAATCTATTGTATATTTTTTACATTCATTAAAAATGATAAATTTAACGAATTTTGTACAACTTTATTTAAAAGTGAAGAATACGCTGGTGTCAGAAGCACTCAGAATCTGTCAACTCGATATTGAATAAACTTTTAAGAATAAAAAAGGGGGAAATATTGATCAATCAATCATTGTATTTGAACGAAAAATTAAACTTTATTTTCTAAATATAAAGCTGCTATTTAGCACAAATAAAACTTTTGCGTCGTTACTTGAGCGATGACATGGCGCCAACATACTTGCGTATATTATGTATTTCAATTATAATCATATGTAGTTCGTTGCTTTATTTGATAAAGAACATAAACATTATATTTTGCTGTATCCTACTAATTTTCAAAAATATATCTAACATGTAATTACACTACTCATCACACAAAAAAGCCAAATCACAAAGAGCTTTAAAAATCTGACATTTTATAGGTAAAATAAAACCGCATGTAACAATCAACTTATTTACAAACCCTCTATTATTCTCAATAAGCAGAATCACCAAATTCCGACCGCGGTCACGGCATCGCATACATTTGGAAAGGTCGAGCCGTTTACCGTTTTCTCCGCGTACATTTCAATATTGGAAACATCCCCGAATACATTACCAAACACTATTAATGTAACTGCGCAAAACACTTTCTACTAAAACTGAAAATGTTTACAATGCGCCCTTTTCATCGAGTTATAGCCTTTATTACTCTTAATAGAAAATGTATAATTGTACGTGACTTTAGTTTTACTTCAATATATAGAGATGTATATATTCTTAGTTTACTTTAGGAATCTGTGTTCAGAAAATACTCTAAGCTTAATGCTCAGTAAATCCACCTAATAATATACTGTTTGAATGTATTGCAACTGAATATATCTGTTACGATTTAATAACAAACGAAAAGCATATATATGTTAAGAAATAAGCACAAACGATGATATGATCAATTCAAAGTTCCTCAATAAAAGTGAGTGACAGTGTGGAAGTTTGTGGTTGGCGCTAATTTTGTCACATAATTTCTCAAGTACTACAGCGACACACGTACAAGTATGTGAGTGCTCCTGTAGACTTGAGTAAGATTAATTAAACCGTATAGGGGCATCAATCATGAGGTTCAGATTCCGCGTGTTCCCTGACAATCCAAGTTCTTAACTTGTAGAGTTAATTCCCTCCCTAAAATCCATATTATTTGGAAAAAAGTTATCTGTGTAAAAACAATTTTATTATTTACTAAATAATTGAAATAGCAATTAACATTTTGAATACAGAGACCGATTTTCACTTCTATTATATATACGATGAATAACCAATCCAGTTTAAGCAGTAATTGTCAAGTAATAAATTGAATTATATACTTTCATTCAAGTATAAATTTAAAATTGGAGTCGGAATATTATTATTATTGTTTCGCTTAACAATTGTGTGAAGCTTGTATTTCTTTTGTAAAAATATTTAATTGTGAGACAAATAAACACTATTGCGGGTAAATGTAATAAGAATGGAAGACAAGGGAATCTTATCTAGCCTTGTAGCTGAGTAAATCGAACACAAATCTTCGCAAACTAGCGATCAAGAGCAAGTCGTGTTTCCGAGATAGGCATCTATTAAGTAACTCCTTTAAGCTGTTCGAGTTAAAGTGGCATTAAATGTATCCCTTATTCGCGGGTCCTAGTATTTGTTAAGGGAGGATTGTGTGGAACGCATCAAGAGACGAACACTCTCTGCTAAAGTACGCTAATCCTCGGTAAATTGAAATGAAACGCCCGCCGCCAGAGATCGGAACAAACTTTACTCAGTGGGTTAAATAATTTGACAATTACAAGTTCGTTCCGAAACTATGCGTTATCTATATCTATGTATGTTTATTAACTACCAAATTAACTTTAAATAGTTTACAGATTTTTTAAAACAATTCATTGCATTTTATTATTGATCTATACTTCAAAGTAGTAAACTTAATTTATAAAGTTTATAGTTTGTCGAACAAATATGAATACGTGCTACGATAATAACTTGAAAGTTGCAACTACAAAATCAGACACTGAGAAAGGAGCAAAGTATAAAATTTCACGAAGATGCTAAATTTGCATATTACACTTAGCAGGTATTCTCATTATTATAAAATAAGGTGAGGTTACAAAGTTTCCGAATATCTTTGTCCTTCGTTTAAAGTCTCGCTTCAAGACAGAATCTCAATCAAACTTTGTCACTTTCAGGAAATATTTCAGTCTGAACAAACGAGACAAACTTGAAAAGTTGTATAAAATTAGTTAGGAACATATAACGATGAAAAGGCAGAGCATACTAAAGCTTTAAAATATATGCGATTTTAACACTAATTATATGTAGTACCTACTCATGCGCATACATTTGTATAAAATAGTAGAGGTTTGAATTATTTAAAAAGATAAAAATAAATTAAACATTTTTGTCTAGTAAGTTATTTTGCTAATTATTGGAATGGAAAAAATTACGTAAAGTAGAATCATTGGCAATTATAATAATTTGCGAAGCGCTCTTACTTAGCAAAATTCGACATTGTAAAAACAGAAATAAAAGCTTTTAAGGAAATTAAAATCTATCAACCAGATAGGGAAGTAGTATTAATGAAAATTTCGTATTGTTCAGCTGCATTGTGTAATGAGTTATGAACATAACGATCAGTCGTAAAAATATATAGGTATGTAGATGATTAATGTAAAACGATGCCCAACTGTGTATTATTAATTGAAGAATATTTCTTATATATTATTTGTAATAGATTCCTTATAGTTGCAACGTAAATTTGACATTTTAGATCGCCATACATATTAAATTGGAACCGCTTAACTTTAAATTATGGAAGCACAGACGTTGCTTGAGCATTTCGCATTTTGATGGTGCAACAGATGCTCACCTTAATGTCCGTACATTTTGATAATAAATGACAATTTTAATTGTTACAGCAGTTAAGCCATTGAATTACTATTGCTATTATTTATAGTATTGGTAAGACATTTAAATGTAACCTTCGACCATTCATCCGTCATCCGGTAAATTAATTCTTCTCGCCTAGTATATGTAGATATAACACAAGTAATAGTTTATACCAGTCAAGACACAATTAATTTGAATTCAAAATAAGGCCCAGTGGTCAACTGAAGTCAGAGAAATTGAGCAATAAATTTGAGTGGGGCTTTCTTGACAGATCTTGTTGGCGTGGATTGATATAGCGCAGATTCCTCTTTGAAATATCGAGCACGTTTTAAATTTATCGCTTTATTGAATAATTTATTGTGAAGAAAATTACATAAAACAAATATATTTGTTATGGACAAAATGACCTAATTGCCGAAGTCAACTCGTGAACTAAAACAATTGCACGTAACACGAAACCACCCAAAAACCCAAGCAGAGAAGCAATCAATCGATAAAGACAAATAGCGCAATATTGCAAGTACCTACCTATTTGTATGTTAGACACAAACTTGTAATTGGAAGATATTTTATTTTGTTTGCGTCTCACAATACCCTCGCAAATTGGTCGCAATACGATGTTTTTATACAAAAATGCTGGAGAATAAAAACTCTTTTTATTTAATATTAAAGATGTTATTGTATTTTACCAATATTTAAACAAAAAATAAATAAACATGTTTTATTTAATTTAAAGGATTTTTAGAATAATGTATACTTTGATTATTATTTTAATTATTTTAACAAAGTTATAAGGTTTTTGAGATTTTTGAAACATTCATATACCTACATTATTTTCGATTAACAGCAGACGTCTATACCCGCTTGGTTATGATTATAGTTTATATTATTACTTTCACACGTAGGTGTACGGGTATATAAGTTCTACTTGAGGTCCGATTTAATTTGCATATAGTTCGCCCGCGTAGTCGGTTGTCTAACGGCTGCAAAGTTATCATAACGTTATAGAACTTTTGACATATAACATGGTAATTTTATGATTATCACGCGCTGTACGAGAAATCGCTACGATTGTACTGCAACTGCGACGAATAAAAAAACCTCTAACGGAACAAAAGCAAAAGTTAATCTGATAAATATATATTACTATATAGTATAGTATAGCATACATTACTTTATAAGAAACTGGTATTTTAATTAGACACAGTCATTCGAACTCAAAGGAATAAAATGTTTTTCAATCAATTTTTTTTTGTAATTTAGAATTTGTAGAGAATTTCCTAAAAAAAAGATTTACCTAAAAGTAGAGAGTATTTCCAGTAGCAAAAGCGGTTTCTTGTAAATCAATTAAGCGTAACGGCAGAATCACAAAGGGCTTTTTCTTTTGAATGTTTCTCCCTTGTTTACTGCCAGTATCTATAGACAGCCTTGTATCAACCAATTATGAAGTTAATTATGATATTAAATTTCTTCTAATATTACACTGTTAGCTTTTAAAAATCGATAATTTTTACAAAACTATTACAATTTTATCTTAATTTAAGTTGATTATATACCTTACTTCTTTTTAAAATGTAAACTTTATGTTATAATAAATCTTTATGTATTTTACAAATATTTAGTTATTTGTGAGTGCTTCTTCAACAAGTATTCCTGTATTTCAGGGGGCAGTTGTTTCCATTGGAATCGAAAATTCCGAATATATAGTTATTTTTAAGCAAAGTAACATGTACATAAAATGTTAATCGATCTAACAGATTATTATTTAATTCAATTATTATGGACTCATACACAAGTCACCTCACTACACTCAAGTTCGAGAAGATAAGTGCACTCACCTGGTAACACATTTTTAATATATCCAAATTTTTATTGTGATATGCCCGGTTATTCGCTAGCATACTTCATGAGGATTATTATCGTTTTAGTCTTTATTATATTTTAACCATGATGGCCGTAAAACTTACACAACGTCGAATTAAATGAAGTTAAAATAAACGTACGTCAATTGTTATTAAACTGATTATAATAAACGTTGTGTTATACATTTTATACGTTGTTTGCCCTCTGTCGCTTTTATAGTCCAAAAATTACGTCACAGTCGTTTAAAAAAAAACATTCACTCAATGACAGATGTAACAGTGAAAATTGCATGAGCACTTTATTTTATACGGATGAGGGTCGACAGTTACGTGCCATGTTAAATTATGCGTAACGTTGAGAGTAAAGAAGGATAATCCGGTAAAAATTCTCTTCTTTATTGGACATGAAGCTTATTAAGCCGAGGATTTCGGTAGCGGTCTTCGAAAATGCCTGGTTTTAATGATATGACAGTTTGTTATGTGACAGACACCCACTTTATAATGAGGGGCAAATAATGTAATTATTTGTAAACAACAATCTTAATTAAATTAATGTTTAAAATTTTGTTTCCATGCATTTTTTTTATAATCAAGTTACCTACGTGAATTTTATTTAAAAAAAGCAAAATATAAATTGAATTTTTTTCATAGCAATGTGAAGTATTTTTTTAAATTGACGAATATTTTAGTTTATATACATAACTATTAGCCAATTTTTTTCGAATACTGACAGCGATATTTTTAAATTACTTAAATTGAACTAGGTGAGTTATTTGTATTTGAAGAGTAAATTTTAATACGGTAATTTTTCAAAAGGTTCCTCAAACCCACAAACAACAATAGGTACAAGACAATTTGCATTTAGATTAATATTTGGAGACCAGGGTTGGTAGTTTAATGGTACTTAACCGTTTCTATAGAAACCTTTCAAGATAGGTAGCCTCAATTTCTTGGTACGAAGAAAAAAACAACTAATTTAACATAAATTAGGATTAATTTTGACTAAAACACAGAAACAAATCTATATATATAAAACTCAAAGGTGACTGACTGACTGACTGACTTAGTGATCTATCAACGCACAGCCCAAACCACTGGACGGATCGGGCTGAAATTTGGCATGCAGGTAGATATTATGACGTAGGCATCCGCTAAGAAAGGATTTTGATCAATTCTGCCCCCAAGGGGATAAAATAGGGGATGAAAGTTTGTATAAATCTTATTAGATTTTCGACTGATTGAACTGAAATTAAAGATTGGAGTTACTGTGATGAAGACGTTTTTACACACGCTAAACAAAAATAAAGCCGCAAAAACTATACCTAATTAATAATAATACTTCTTAACGGGAGCGAAGCCGCGGGCATCAGCTAGATAATATATATAATACGTGAATAATTAATCAAAGATTGAAAGTACAACGTATGTAAGTACAGGTATAGTAATTTATACACGTTTCTACGTTGAATACAATGAACTCGTGACAAATCGTAGTGAGTTGCCTGTGTTAATGAACTTTTGGCGCGGTTGCAGGTGCGCCATCGAGAAATATCGTTCCAATCATGCTCGTATTTTCCTTTGATAGATTTCTATCTATTCCATTCGGTATGTATTTTTGTTGTTCATAACAAATGTATATTGTCTGCGTAATTCTATATAATATCGAATAAATGAATATACACACATATTATAAAATTATTGAAAACATTGTAATCTAGAGGTAAAATGTTAACGAAACAAATTTTCTCCTGATGTTATCTCTAGTATTTTCAATACAATGGCTAAAAAAGTGAATTAATTATCAAAACTGAGATGAACGGTACCTACTGACTAAAATAATGCAAATTAAAAGGTCATCCTACCAGTGTTAAAATTGTCGAAAATCGATATTATGTAACTAATATTAAGAAAAAAAACCCATTCCCTAAAATATCAGTTTATTTTCGTCCTTAAAGCTTTCATTGGTAAAACAGTTCAAAGCGATAATTCCTTCAGAAAATATATAAAATCTGCTTTTTACTTTCCCTTATTCAGGTAAACCCTGAAGCTATCTCTTTACCCGTGTTTCACATCGGATTTGCTCAATATTCTAAAACGAAGCGTAGATGAAAACATTGGCCATTGCAAAAGGTTTTCTAAACACAAATGTGAATGTTTAGGATAATTTCCTTTACAACTTTTTGGGTTGAATGTCAACGGAAGTTTTAATCTAACTTTGCTTTGTTATATATAGAATATAGTACTGAGGCAGTCGCGCAGAAAACTTGCTAATTACTCTTTATAGCGCTACAAAATGCTTCACTTACTATACTTTTAATTATTCATGATATACGTACTTAATTACAAAGGAAAATAATATGGAAATATGTTTAGGAAGTGCGTCATTGACAAGCTAAATAATACAATACGTAATTACCTACTGTATTCATTTGTTAAACAAAATTTGTATTAAATAATATTGGAATGGCAACCTAGTTAGCTGTATTCAATTAGTCCATTGATTGATGGTTCTTTCTAAGTTAATTAATATTAAGAGTTGTGATGTTTCACCCATTTCTAAGTTGGTTATTTGTTTATTTAATCTAAAAATAACATTTAAGAACTTGTCTCGTTGCGAATACTTTGAAACATATCTGTGAGGCGCTTTATTGTTGTATTCTTATGGAAGAAAATAATGTATAGTGATCGTTCGTAGGATCCATATTTGTTCAGCGGTAAGCTAAAAGGATGGTTGCCAGGCACGATTGCGTTTGGACCCCATAACTCAATCAACGCTGCAACGGTCACACGTCGGATAAATATTTAATAATAAAACAATAGATTAGTATATGTATTATACATTAATAACAGACATACACAGCATTCACGTCAATCCGATAAAATTATTACAATGATATAAATAAATAGAATTAAACCATCCGAACTGCTTATCCAAAAACATAACAAAATTATAATCAATACATATACTTTATAAATAAACATGTAGTTTAATATTTGTGTAACATATAAATATAATATTTTAGGACTCTCAGTTTTACGTCTAAAATTGGTATTGAATGAACCGTAATCCTATTCATAGTCGATTGTAATCTCTGCTAGTCCTGTTAGCTGCGCTCAATTTAACAGATTATACACACGCTAGACTCAAATAAGAAATGACAGGTAAGTAATAAACGCAATGTTATGGCGAGTTCTGAGTTCATATGCCTTCTGTCGTGGTATTTCCATTCAGAAGGACACTAGCTTTACATGAGGTAATATAAATAGGGAAAATAAAATATCTAAACGAATTCATTTACTTTGAATTTAAATAAGATTTCATTAACATTATGTTAAAAATATTGTGGTCTTTCCATTTAATCCGCAATAAGGATTCTAAAGTATTGTTGAAGATTCTTATAGAATTGTATTCAAAGAATCCCTCTCATCCAATTTTCGGAAGAGAAATTGTTCAAAATGACTTTGAAACATGAAAAAGTCCAATTACAGACTTAATTATGCACAAACTTGGCCGAGTTTTTTAGCACTGAAATTAAATAAGCCTACAATAATGTATTCATGAAATTATAACTTTTCTAAATCTTTTAGGGAGTACAGTTAATATATTCTTTGTTATTTTCAACTTATTGCAATATATTTTACCTGTATATTATATTTTTTTGTATTTATATTAAATAAGTAACCATAAAACAGTATATTTTGAAAACTAAAGAAGGCGCTACGTGGCTGGCGATGTAGTGCTCAAAATTCGTGATCAAGGATAGTTTTTTAAGAAATGCACTAAGATATAGTAGTGTGCTACTAGTTCGTAATATAATAATAAATATTTATAAATAAACATTGGATTCGACTGGAAATCTAGAACGGGATATCTGAGAAACTAGTCTGTTCACACCACTGTATGGGACCACTGCCGTCCGTATAAATCTATACAGCGAATTGGTATAAGTATTGTTTATTATTTATGGATTTTATTTATAAATATAAATCCTAATATAGAATCAAACATAAGAGTACAATATAATGAACTTCAAAGCTATAGGTCAAATGTATAAACAGTTTAATATTGTTAAATTTGAGAATAATACATCCATTTTATTTCTATCAACAATAAATTCGGATCAAATGAAAACGAATTAGCAACTTCAAAACGGAATTGGATAAAATGTCCATCCAAATATCTTGTCAAGGACACAAGGTTGCTGTTACTTCATTGTTTGAGATACTCGACGAGCATTTTGTGTTAATTACTTTTATTGGATGTTGATTATAAATGTAATATTGATTACAATATAATTTATTACTTATAAACAGATTTTAAGTTTAACAAAAGTAGCATTGTTTACATTGTTATTTGTTATTGTAAGGATTCTTTCTGTACACGATTACTAAAGGCATGTGATGAATAAACGCAATTACGCGCGTTCACGAACACAATGTAAAATAACCATCATTACACATTACCGCATGAAAAAACACAACTTAAGAAAAATAATTCAGGACCG
Source organism: Tineola bisselliella (assembly GCA_028551675.1). Taxonomy (NCBI): domain Eukaryota; kingdom Metazoa; phylum Arthropoda; class Insecta; order Lepidoptera; family Tineidae; genus Tineola; species Tineola bisselliella. The sequence continues at coordinate 40,582 of JAPWLS010000244.1, forward strand.
ATAAATCTATATCTCCACATTCCCACCAAAATTTAAAAAAAAAGAGAAAGAAATGTCAGACAGACACTAGCACATTGTTACGATCTCAAAAAGAAAAATTATTATGAATTTAAAATCACAGATTTCTTACATAGTTTACAGAATAAATGAAAATGTCAATATTTCTTCAAAGAATCGACTTATAAATGCATAGTTAGCCACTAATCTTGGTAGTGAAGCTGTGATTAATGCGTGAACGTCTTTGTGCTGATTAATTAATCTTGCCATGCGACTGATTACCAGTTTCTACTCGTAAGACATTAAACCATGTGACAGCATGTGATAGTAATATCACTAGTACTATATGCCTATTCAGTTGTGTAATTCAGTATTTATTTAAAATTAAATTTGTTCCTATTAATGTTTAACTTAACAATTGTATTAAGGTTTAAGACATTTATTTGCTCAAAATGAATTACAAAAAATTCACTTTACACAATTGTATTAAGTAATGGGTCAAGATGTGGTCGAGGCGAAAGCGGTATATAACTAATATATATATACATATATAATAAACTATCTCTACATACATTTATATTACTTGAAATAACCGTCGTTCTCAAATCACATTACCATATCTAGTTCCCTTAGCCTAAGTCCCCAAGTATGTATAGAATAACAAAATTAAGTTAATTACTGTTATTTGTATAAATTCGTAAATAATTAAATATAAAGCTATTGGAAATTGAGAGCAATGAAATATGAAGGTTTTTTCAATATCATAAAAATTCTAAAGCAGTTAAAACAGAAACAGAAAAACCGTTAAATCTATTGATGTTGAAGTTTGTACTAACTCAAACAACGAAGTACAATATTGGCTAAAAACTAAAGTGCTTGCAACCTAAAGCTAAGAGCTTAACTTCATGGTGAAAATTTTCATTTACAAAGTGCGTCCATTACCAGTCATTAAACTTTGGTTGTTAAAGTGTTAAACTAGGGCAAAGTGAAATTAGACACTAACATAGCTTAATCTTTATAGTACGAGTTATTGCTAAATATGTACTTACAAACTTACGTATGAAACGCGTTTTAATTGTTTTATGTAATCTGAAGTCATAATGTCCCTTGCGTGGGCTTTCATTCGTGATCCCTAAAATTTAAGTGACTTGTAACCATTTTCGCAGAATATTTGGTTTTCTTGTCTTTGAAATCTGGATATTTAAGTTAGAAAGTACTTTACGACTCCGCTTACTACTAACTAATTAACAGTCTATCAGTAATTAAATTTTCATTACCTTAGCTACGGAAATTTCTGTCCAAAATCAAAATTGTTACGAGTTTTTAAAATAACACTCATTAATTTTTTTTTGTTCTTTTAAATGATATATATGAGCGTCGTAGTGAATCTTGTCAGTCAGCGTAGAGTGTTTTATTACGGGACAAGAACGCGCCGCTCCGTCTCCTCTCTTAATTATTTCTTTCCATTTAGTTCAGTGAAAAAACTCCTCTTTATTTAAGGATCAGATTCTCGAGATAAATTTAGGTTGTTCATGCTTCATTTGTTTTGAATTTTTTTAACTTTGTACAGATTTTTAAGCACCTAATCCAGTTTTAAGGAGAGTTACAATTAACAGCTAATTACAGTTACAGCTAATGCTGTCTGTATTGCAGAGCTAAGACCAATAGGTATATTAAAAAATTAAAAATTGGAGTTCTGAATTACCAGTCCACGTGTACACTCACTCGGCCACGATCTTTATATTTTATTTATCAAATTTGAAACAACAACAAAAAAAATGTCTTTGTTACCTCCTTTTATATAGTATTCTAAAAACAATAACAGTTCTTGAAAGAGGCCAAAATTTCTATTGTTTTGATTTAATATTCCTGCTTTTGTGTCTGATGAATTATACGTAAACAAGTAACAGCTTTTTGAAAATTATATTACAAGAAAATAATCTTAAAAGAAAATATTCATTTATAATTATTCAAATTCATTTATTTACCATAAATATGATTAGTGACATTGATCTTAGAGTAATATTAGTAACCATCACATATTTCACAAAAGTGCAAACGGCATGCAAATACTTCATTTTCATTCATGCGTAAAATGCTAATTCGGGTAAAATGAATCGAGTAGATAAATTGAATATTTTTTTAAACATGAAGTCAGTGTAATTAGATTGTTGATAAACATGATAGTTTTTAAATTGAAATTAAAATACCTAAATAAGCACCTTTTTCCTTATCTTGCGCTTATATAGGTAATATTAAAGAAAATAAATATGCACTTTTTAAATACATAGATACGAGTTCATGACATGAATATATAAAATTATTTCATTTAGTTTAAATTGAATATTCGAGATCTGATTGATAAAGGTTAAATTTGCTATATTTAATTTTAAAGTTGGCCCTTTGGGTTTTGTAAAAGTTTAATAGTTTAATAAAGTAAGTTTTGTACTATATATATAAATTTGGAATATTTGTTGAGTCCACTTATAAAGTTTTAATATTTAGTATTAATTAATTTTATTTATAATATGTACAATTTTATATATGATGTGTATAAGTGGGCGACGTGTAATCGGTCCTGAGCTCCTACTATGCAATTTATAGAAACTATTTATACGTTGTAATTAGACAGCTAAATAAGGTAGGTATTTACAAAAGGTTATAATAGTTTTGAGGTTCGAGCATATTGCTGTTACTATCTGTTATACGAAAAATATTGAATAATTATAAAAAAGGTTTCTATGTTAAAGAAACACAAAATATTAGAAATTAAAGTTGGTTGTTATCTTGACTCAGTAATCGATATAATTCGTGGTATCATGATCACGTATAATATGGCTTAAGCGAGAATGTATTTTGAAGACGTGACCGCCTGAAGTGTAGGTACTAATAACACTTGGAGCGTGACTTGCTATCAATAAGTTTTCTCGTCGAGATTGGTCAAGTTAACTATAAATGGTTTACTTCGAAATATGTGACGTTCTCGTTTGCAAATAACAATACACGTAAATATTAAATAAAATATCTTAATAATTAGAATACACAAAGTTGTTATTACAAAAAACAATCCTTTATATTACAAGACTTAGTGTGAATAGGATCTTGGGAATTCCTTAAAACATTCATATAATAAATCTTTCGATGAAAGTTTGTATCTTTATTTATCATATTATTGAATTGTTACTCGTTGTATTAAATATGTAATAACAATAATTATTTAATTGATATTTTATAAATATAGCAGTGATCTTCGCATTGGGCCCGTACTGCTGACACCGAAGAGTGTGGTAGTGTATTGCCGATATCGATCGAGAGTATTTATATGTTAGTGTATGTTTAATTAACTTGAAAACCACGAGTATAAAAGTGATCCCTTAGTAGATAGCAAGTCTAAGAAAAAACTAATGAATTCTTCCTATAATTGATGGAACTACATTTAACCTATAAGTTATTTAGGTCAGATATGTCCGACCAATGATTGCTCAGAAATTTGGGAAGGTAGACGATAAGCTGCAACCTTACTCATGTCAGTTATGAAAACAGTTCAACTGGAAACTAAGGCGATAACGTGTCAGTCCATCGACAGCCTTCGGATCCTTGCTCTGCATCATCACTAACTTCGTTTTATGTAATTCAAATAATATTATTAATGGCTGTAGCTACCAATGAATTTAGATCGAAATTCACAGGAATTAAACATTTCACTTCGGAGACGAAAAAAATTGCACTACTCAAAAATGGAAAATTCTTAATAAAATCTTGTAAAGTTGAACAACAGTCAAAAAGTATAACAATTTATCAAGTTTCCGATTTTAATTTATAATGCGCTTGTAAATTTAATCCGAGTTTATGCGGACTTTTTCCAACGGGAACGTTCTTTTCAGGATTATCCCATTTTTTTTACAACGCAGACTATAAATTTTAACGTGCCTCGGAAACTGTCTACCCTTATCTTGAATCTGAATACCTTACTTTGCCCAAATGTGGGACATATTATCCGCCCACGTATGTTAAGGGTTAATGATAAAAATTAGAAATTTCTTATTAATTTGTTCAGGTAGAGACTTACTGGCCTTGTATGGTATCCTTGAGGTTGGATATCAACAACGATATTCGCATTATTTTAGCTTTTAATATGTTATTTTGGAATGCCACTGCCTAAAAGACGAGCGAGGCGCATATAGCGGGCGCCTTAAGACATTTTAATTAATTCAAAAATTTTACACATTGATTTATTTGTTAGTACCTACCTACCTATACTTAATTTTTAATTCTATAAATTTGTATTTAAGTTTAGGTAAGTAAGATTTTAGCTGTAAAAAGTATTTATACACATTGAAATACTTAGAAATCATGATTTTTATCGAGATTACTTTTTATTATTTTATTTTCTTTAGAAATTTGTCATCAAAGATGAAATATAAAAACATTTTTTATTGAGCAACTTCGTATCGGATTTGTAGAAAATATAAAAATACCCGTTAAAAGTTTATAGTGTAATAAACCTTAGCCTTTTTTATATTTTACAATATGTTTTTTTTTATTTAGGTTTATAATTAAGTTAAATGTATAGAAATTGATATTGTGATTTATAAATTTATTTTAAAACGCGTGATGATAAATGTGAGTGATTTAAAATTACTATAATTATTTTTATATTTATAAATCTAATTCAGTTAATTTTTTACTAATATTATTATTATTTAACTGTAAATCTTGGAAAGAAAACCATTATAACTGAGTAGAACTAATATTGAGTAAAATTTTCACAAAATAAATTGATTTATTATTTCGCCGCTATAAATAATAATGTAATATAATAACACATTTCTTTCAAATTCTTTTCAGAATAAATCATTACTCGTATTTAGTGCAATATGTATTTTATTAAAAATGACAAATGCCGTTCGCTTAACCAATATAGTTAAATTCATCCAAGGAAGCACAAATGAGACTACTCTTAGAGGATTCCTTCATATTGGCGAAGAATATGCAGTGTTTTTAAGAGTACCAAACCCAAACGAGGAATACTTAGACTACGAGCTATATGATGCTAAAAACATTGAAGGTGGGAAAAAGTTCAATCCTCAACTTTTAGCTGTATCTAAAATTCCAATACAATATTTAAAGGACCAACTTAGAATATTTAAAGAGGAATTGTTCGATGCTAAATACTCACACAAACACACTGTCCCAGGAACAAGAGTAAAAACCGTCCGGGAATGGCAAATAGACAATGCTTTAAAAATTTCCAGACAAGAAGGCTTGACATTGCCCGACCATCAGCAACTATATATTTGAAAGAAGTTGTTTTCTTTTTAAATAAACAAAACCTACATTTATTTCAAATTTATAAATCGTATTTTACCAAGATTATTTTAACGAGAAGTTTTAGTAAATAGTTTATGTTACTAAAATACCAAGCTTTGTATTTTATATTTGCTTAAAGCGTAGTCTGTTAGATCAGACTCTTTCCTATACATTTTGGACTCCTATATACTAACAAGAATAAAATGCTATTTCTCTAAGCTTAGGTATTAACGATCGCCACCTCAAGAATTAGAATTAACGCCAAAATTACCTAATTCCTTCGCAAATATATTAATTTCAACATTGCGAAAATATTAAGGAAGAGTATCGTTTTGATAAATAATTCGTAATATTCACTAGTTGTGAAGCACATTTGCGATCATCCATCATCTGAGAGGGAACGATAGCGCCTTTCAGGGTGCTGCGGGTCTCTCCTGCCGACTGCCTTCATTACCGTGTAATTTATTGCCTCACTTGGGTAAAGGGTTCATTTGCTGAGACATTCGATAGAAAAGTCTCAAACAATTACAATTTTATTGTCAACGATTTAAAAATAAAATGAATTATTTCATGAATTATGTCAAAATTCATGTATAAAACTATCTCAATTTAAACCTTGCAAATGTGCAGTTGATTTAGAATTCAATAATGACAGGAAAATTTATTTCCCCTGATGTTGAAAATTCTGTAACAATTTATAATTCATATAAGCGTTTCCGTCTACCTGCGAGTTTAAAAATGACAGGTTGAAAAATCTTTTAGTGGAACAAACAAAGTGGGGTTTGTTTAAGAAATTCTAGTTTAGCCTAAATATTTTTTTGTAAATGTTACAGTAACAATTACAAATTAAAAATTACCATTATTGTTTATAAAAATTGTATCGAAATATAATAAAAGATTTCGGTAGAATACCGAAGAATACTCAAATCCTACTCAAGATTGTTTAATTTTGTTTGGTATTTTTCATTTAACAGGCTTCAGACTTGAGTGACGTTTGAGTACTTGGTTATTTGTATGTCATTTTTGATTAACCAATAACCACTAGAAATTCATGTGAAGGTTATATTTGCTTTATAAATTGGAAAATAATTATTTAAAAAATTACCTTATATGCCACAGTGTTCAGTTTCGGTAATCGTTATAATATGCTTATCACGTTACGCTCCAATAGATAGTGGACTTACAATATATTCCTAATTCTAAAAGAATATAAATCTTGTATGTAAAAGGGGAACTAACCCTTGACATTAGTTTAATATTGCAGCGCGAGCATTTCTTTAAAATTTAATTCAATACAGCTTACACAAGCTATTGCAAGCATGTTTACAAAATGTTAATGAATAAACAGTTTATGGAATGTTAACATTATGTAGACGTTGCTATTTGTAATGAGTGCATACTTTAGTGATGAAATAAAACTATATTTTAATGAGGTAAGTAGAACCCTTTAAAATATTATTATTCTATATTCAAATATCATTTACAAAAATCAGTACTTAATTACTTGAACGAAGTGTTAATGAAGAATTCATTTTAATTATAATAAAACAAGCAGACTGGCCTTGATTAAGTAAAAAATATCGTGACGTTACAAAATCAGAGAATCACTATCAAAAATTCAAGTTCTTTTGTAAAAACAATTTGGTTCTCTTTCATTGAATAGATGTTTTTCAACAAACGTGCTCATTCATCAGGACATTCAGGCGTAAAGTAGACAAATAGCATCTTACAAAATATTTTCTCCGTTCTCTTTGTTTTGAAGAGCTCTTTCTTCCTTATTTTGCAACATTTCCGTTTGATGTTTTTTTCTACAATGATAATGGCTTTTTGATAAATTAACCAAAATTTATTTCTATTAACTCGACACAATTTGTAGATTTCCGCTCTTGACGGGAGCAATCGGAAATCACATCATTATCATAATATTCCTATTACTGATACAAATAAGGACTTGGCATTTAATTGTTGTAATGAATTCCCATCTAAAACAATTCAAATTAAATCAAAACTTTAAATAGAAAATTATTTGTTGTATTGGAAAGGTTATTTTGGTAAATTTGATACCTACAAACCTAAAATTTCAATGTTCATTTAAAGTATTAGGTAACACAAAAGGTTAATGAATTAATGAATATTTTATTATGTTGTGAAAATAACTTTAAAATATTTGTAATACCTGAAGAATATGATTTAACTAGCATAAAAGACTAGGTGTCTCATTAACCATCATTAACTTAACACCTAATAAGAATAGTTTTAACTATTAAAAAAAGACAACTGATGTGAACAATATTTCTGCCTCGCGACGATCACTTCACAGCAAGCCGCATTGCATTTCACTTAAATTGGTTACTTAAAAAAATTGTTCCAAAAATCAAGTTTAAAAATAAAGTCTATTTTTTCATACGTAGTCCAGATAACGAATGGTCGCATACATCTCCTATAATGATACTATGAATCCTACCTCACTAGATATTTGTGTGAAATATACCCCTGAGAGATTTGAAAACTTTTTATATATGGAGGTTGGCCCATCTTAGTGTCATATCTACTGCGCTACAGTAATAAAATTTGAAGAAGTATGCACATTGTTACCTTTTATATGTATATTAAAATGAAACTAAAGAAATAAAACATAATTATTATTCGAAGAGAAAACTATACTTTTTTATAAAATATTCAATCTTTAATAATATGTTAAAACAAGCAACAAATGAATGGAGAAATTAATCCAACAGTCAAGGGAAATTGTATGACAAACAAAGCAGTTAATTAATTTACACGTATACTGGACAAGTTTCTGGACGAGCTTGTTTCGTTCAGATAGTACAGTAATACCCCGCTTTACGCGACCCCGTTATGCGCGGTTTCACTATTCAAATTTTGCACTCAATTGTCCCGCATTACGCGAAAGGTACGTATAAACATAATGTAGTCATCAACTTCTCTATGGTCGCGGGAATTTCAGTTAACGCGATTTTTTCCGGAACGTATCCCTCGCGTAAAGCGGGGCATGACGATAGTAGAATATGTCAGAATGAAATTTTCATAAAATCGAAAAAAATATAGAATTTTATTTTATTATTATATTAATATTATCTAGAATGCAGACCATACAGTCTTCTCCCTATTATTTACTAACTATCATCAACTCATACCGGGGAAAATAGAGACTAGAACGTCAGCGGCTTTTTTTCTACTTATATAAATACATATGTAAAATTTTAGATTTAATCATAGCCACTACAAGCACCTCAATTTTACAATTAAATTGCTTATAAAAGTGGCTTTATTGTATGATGTATGACGGATTCAATATAATATTACACTTTTTTTCCTAGAAGTATTAAAGTAATGAGATTTGCGCTCCGTGGGTTGTACATTATTGTAATTGTTGTATTAAACCAAAAATATTAATACAGAAAATACTCCGTTTATTAAATAGGAATGCGATATTATGATGGAATCTATACATGTTTCATGTGAGAAGCCGCTTGGGGTTTTGCCGGTAGGTTTTTTAAAAAATATATCAAAATATGTGTCTTTATTTAAAATAAAGGAAATTATCAAATTCAACGTATGCTAACATTAAAAAGCCCATGTTGAAATATTGTTGTGTTTACGGAATATCTTTTTATGAACTAGTAAAAAAGAAATTGGACACAATCATTTCTACAGCACAATTACCACGCTTTTTCAAAAAACATAAATAACTTATTTAATAATACAATGTTATATTACAAAAACGTTTAGTAATATTGAAAGAGAACATAGTATCCAATATTGCATAAATATTTTCGTTTTCCTTAGAATTTTATTTACAATTCAAGAGTAGTTCGATACAAGTGGCACTGACTCCGAATATTTCTGAATTTTCCAATACCACCTTGAGGACTGATATTGAAAATAATATGGTTTCTATCCGGTATTCTTAGTTAAAGGCAAAGAATATCGTACTTTCTACATGGAGTTTTTTTATACTAGAAAAAGTAATAATTGGCGGCATGATTTATTTTGTTCAAAGCATTAAAGACAAAAATTAATTTAATTCAAATATATAAATACGTCGTATCATTAAAAACACTAGTGACTAACGAAACCACGTTCGTCCGCTGGGCGGATGTAGAGGTATGCGGGCGTTATTCCGTAATTCCTGATGTCTTCTCTGGCATATTTACCTCTATGTATTCTTTCGCATTTTTACAGCTATTCGTAGTGAAATTTCAAACTATTTATTTGCTCTACTATTATATATATTATATTTTAGGACCTTAATTAATATTTGTGTTCGTTTACGTTGTGCATTCATATTATTAAGCAACTTATATATTTAGTATTTTAAAACATTTATATTTAAAATCTGGTTCTACACTTCTGTTTCTTCACTTATTCTTCATTTTATAAACGATAGCGCAATGTGCAAGAAATAGCCATTTCCATTCATGACTTATGTAATTCCATAAAATCGCATACGTTGTCATGAATTTGTATTTTGTGTTCAACATTTCGTTTTATATGATTTTGACATTTTTACATCTGTTTGCCATTTTATACCATCTGACATAGCTTACGTTATTATATTAATCTACCTATATAATATAGTTTTATATAAAGCAGTAACTATCTATCGTGATTGTCAATTGTTGCAAAATTGACGATCAATTTAATTATTAATTGTTCGTCTATTAATCAAATTAAAGCGACTTTAGTGATAATTGATCAAAAACTTGGTTATATTATATTTGATTATTTTGATGCTTGATTTAGCCGATTGACTGAATCGTCATTTGCTTCTTAATAACACTATACCATTATATTAAAAGGTAAACATTATTTAAGTAAAAATAATAAAGTAAATTGATTTGTTTAAAGAATTTACTGACTTTAATGAGCCAATTGATCATAATCACATTTCAATAGGAACCATGAATCACGTAACAATTGACAATTGCAATCAATAATAATTTAAATACTACAGTTACAGCCAAACCTTTTCTCACTATTATGTTTTAGGTAAATGTAAATCATTCATTCTCTATAGTACTTCGTTGAAAGAAAGATAAATAGGTAGGTTTCATGTCTCGGAACACTAATTCATTGGTCCCAATAAATTGAATAGTGCTGAGTTTATACGGACTTTTTTAAAAGAAAATAAAGCATGATAATTCTATTTCTAATAGTATTGCCTACTCATTGAATAAATATAGTCGTAACTATAAGGGTATAAAGCATGTCTCACTAATGATGTTGTGATTTTCTTGGAAAGTCTCGTTAAGACTGTTATCGGCGACAAACTTCCTAAGTATACTTAACTTTCTATAAATCGAAAGACATACCTGGTCTGCCAAACATTCACGTAACTTGACTTCAACCTTTTAGGCGCAAGAAATAGGTATATTAATTCTAAAAATAACATTATTCTTAAAAATGTTTTGTTTTTTTACAACTGTAATACTTTAGCTAATGTTTAGTACACAAGGAGTTCGACGAGTGCACTGTTAAAGTTGACAGATATTGTTCCTAAATCAGGAGTCAGAATAGTTTACTTGGTTAATATAAATATTTAATTATTAAACGTATAATATAAATTGTATTTATTTAAGCATTAAAACAATTGTCTTAAATAGTTCTTACTATAAGGCTATTTCAAGAAGTAGTACGCCGAAGCAGGTTGGGTGTACGTAATCGGAGAAACTTTCGTCAGCACGTACTTCACGAAGCGTTAATGCTCCTTTGATTCTGTAAAACCACGGAATGCTAAAACTTAAAGGCAGATGTTTTAAATATTTTGCAATTTTAAAATTATATGTGAACAAAAATTAATTTACATAACAAGAATTCACAAAATTGGCGATTTAAAGTCAAGCCTGTTTTTCGAAAAGTCTTCGTGACAATATTTAACAATCAACAAGCAATTTCAAAGTAATCTGTAAAATTCCACCCCGAACAAAACCCACAAAATACCGAGACTCGGTCGGAGATTACGAAATTCACTGCCAATAAATAACGCTAAAACTAGGTTTATGTTACTTAATTGTATCTATAAAGCATCGCTACCGGCTACGTAGCATGATCAGAAATAATATCCGAAATCATAAAACAAAGGGGCGGTAATAACCTCTCATTCTTTTAGCAATATTGGAATCGTTTCCTCGAGGTGTGGCTGGAGCTATAACTCTTAATTCGTGCCAGGAATTTTATGCGTAACGAATTAAATTAGCGAGTAATTTTGTTATGATCAAAGAAGTTTAGTACTGATCGAGGGAGCGCTCCTTTTCCTATTTTTTTGTTGGATAAAATATATTATTGACCAACTTCAATGTAACCAGTAATAACATTATATAAAAGCTATATTTTAAGGCATCTATATATGACAAATATTAATAAATCCTAATATGGGAATTAGCCTGAAATAAACATTGAATTTACGCCAAACACGACCATTATAATTCTGAACTTAGCTAAATCGATGCAGTCGAATTCTAAACCAAACATTCTAAAGGCCTTAAATTATATTTATGACTCAGTATTGCCATCAAAACGAATTGCACATTTCCTTTTCCCGATTGGAAAATCAATTGAATAAAAGCTCAGTTAATCCAAACAAGATTCCGTGTTCAGTCCCAATATTTCATGTAGACCAATAAAAAGCTGAGGCGACGGGGTAGCGAGCGCAAGCCGATAATGTCGCCCAATATTTGTTATTACATGTAGCCAGGTGTCGGTAAGCATTTCTAGAGGTATTTGAATTATAAGGCGGCGTGGTCTGAAAAGGCCTGGGGTATTCCCAGTAAGCCGTGAGATACAAGTAGGTGTGGGGTTTGTGCTTTATTTCATTTGAATGTATTCGAAACATTAGAACTTGTACATGCATAAAACAATAATTAATAAGTTTTCCATACCTATTCAATTACCGGAATGTATTAAAATTGTTCTGGGTGTGACAGGAAAATATAATTGATATATCGGTAACAAGTATAAATTCAATTAACAAATTTGTTTGCAAATGTAATTTCAACCCTTCGTCTATTCCAATTATAACTAATACATTTACCTGCATATTTATTCAACGAATCTTCCAGATTATTATATTCAACATTAGTTTAACAGAAATTAATCTTCAATTGTTTTAGTCGTGGCTCAAACACTATTTTTTAAACTATTATTGTAAGATGTTATAGTTCTAAATTAATTTAAAATTTTAGAATTTTCCTTCAATAAATTTATTATTATTATTATGTATAGCAGTCTACTTACGACTTCTCATTACGTATTAATTCAACACTGTTCACTAAATAATATGCATAGTTTGCGGTTAATTGTTTCTTAACTGATGCAAATGCCAATGTAAATTCAACATTGTGAACACAATATATAATAATATAATTTTATTAATATTATTTAGTATGTATCTAATAATTATATCAAAATTCTAATATGTTAGTATCAGGGTCAAATTTTGTAATCTTCGGATTAAGGTCGGATAATCGAATTGAATATTACTATCATACAGATGTAGAGGTTTCAATATCCGCCGTAACTGGATTAGCTGAGACCGTGAATTGAGATCTTCGCAAGTCATAGTAGTGAACTAAACCTAGAATTTATTTAATTTTATTTGTTTAAAAAAAATGGAATTACATTAATTTAATTTTACTAAATTATTAACACGAGCGTAAAGTGGATCACCTATTTAGAAATATACAGGTTAGTTTTTGTAAAATTTTAGACGCAAACTAACAAGGCGACTTCTTTAGAATTCAAGTTAAAAAGGAATATTTGATAGTATCAGTGATTACTGCAGGTCTTTCAAGAGTGCTCTCGACTTAGCACGATAATGGTGTGAAATTGTTCAAAGAGATTTTTACCGACGCTTCTAGCAAGTATTTGCATAAAGTACGACTTTTGAAGTGCGTTATATAACTTTAATACTAAATATATTAATTTATTGATAGTAATATGAATAAATATGGATAGGTACAGACATACACACACGCGTTTGAGTTTACATAGATACTTGGTATTACGGTATAGGCAATATTATTAAACACAATTAATTATAATAATTATTAAGGCGGTCTTTGATGATAGCGCGCTGTTTAGTTTTCAAAAAATCTATGCTTGATCTCGCTTAACTTGCTTTAGCTTTAAAACCGTAAATTCTACAGAAAAAAATTGCACAGTGATAAATGAAGTATATGAATCAGATGAGGACAATTTAATAAAAAATATAATAAATGTGAACCAGCGAACTTTTCAACCCAGTCCCGTACCTACATATCTATAGGTATACCTATATCTTACAAAAAAAACCCTGTTATTTTAACAAAAATCGGAGAAACAACAACGTCTTAAGATTGAAACTGTTGTTTGTTCGTTAATGCGGGTGCGGTGTTTTCTAAGTTGCGCGGCAAACGTTAACTAAAAAAAACTCCATCCCCACATGCCAGCAACAGTTTTTGTTACTTTACATATGGAACGAAATGTCGTAAATCTATATTTGGAGCTATTCTTTATTTTAGCGGTTAACAAAATTGTTTTATTTTTTGTAAAGAAATTAAAATTGTCTATAAAAACATTTTGGCCTTGTACATTTAATTTTAGTTTTAGATTTAATTTTGTAACAGAATTTTCAATTAAAATACTTCAAACTATCTTTAGTTTATTTCAAATGCAAATCAATTGTTTTTATACGAGAAAAAAACAAGGAAATATATAATAGAAATCTGAAAAAAAATCTGAGTGGGATTTCTAATAACGATAACTCATCTTCTATGTTCACAGAAAATAATATACAATGATAACATGCTTATCCAGATTATGTAAATAGACCACTCAAGATAGTCGTTTAAATTAATCACACAGGAAACCGATTGTCGTGAAGACTGAAGGATATTGGGAAACCAGCGCCAATCGGCTTACTACTTAACACGTACTAGCACCTCCTAAACACAATTATTTATAAGTAAATATTCAGTAAAAGCTCCAAATGCGATGTATAAGTTAATTGCAATATAATGGTAAAGTGTACCCAAGCCCACACACGACCCGCGCTGAATAAAAACTATGAATGTTTTAAATAATGGTATTTTTATTCTAAGAGAAGATTGTAATTCCTCGATATCTATAAATAATTATTTTAAAGAACTTCATGCAGTTTACTATTGAGCTTGTTTTTTTATCAACCTAACCCAATCAGGGCGTCGCTTTTCGCGAATAATCTCACATTTTGTAGTTATTATAAAAATTAATCACTGTATTAGTTAATTTTTAAATTTTCCTATTACAAGAAATATTGTTTTTGTTTTTCTAAATTAAGATAACTTGTAGCCATAATTTTGTAAATTAATTTGATATAAAATTTATAATTCAGCAAACATACATACCAATTATCGATTATCACATTTAATAACTTACTACAAATAAGTTACTACAAATAATAACACTTAGATTAATACATCGATATATTAAATAAATTTAAATTAATTTTGTAACGTTTATGTAATCAACATAATATTTACATGATACAATATATTTTAATGAATTTTGAGTTTTTAGAGTTACGCAGTAAATGCTCTGCGCAGTTTGGGCGGAACGCGGCGGGATGTGGTGAAAGCTCTCTGAAACGAATCTCTGCTGAATCAGTTACCCTCGCGATCTCGTGCCGTGTGCGCGTGTTGCTGTTGTTCGACTAAATTTTTCGTATCCTCGTCATGTTAGCTTAATCGTGTGTATCAACTTTCTTCGTGTTGTGAACTAGTGTGATTAAATGAGTGAATGAAACTGATAAATAAAAATGACTGGGTCATTATGATAATTTCTTTGAAGATGTGGTTACGTGTTAATGGTTGGTAAATCTTATTTCTGTGAGGCTCTTGTTGAGTTAATGTGATTTACTTCATCAAGGTGTGACACGGTATAATTCAATTAACTTACCAAAGGGAAAACAAAATAGAAATAATTTTCGCGGCTGAAATTTAAATTAGAAACATTGTTCTTTGAATTAACGGTGACATTTATTATACGACTTGTTCCTACCTTAATTCTGTATTGTGAATCAGATCCGTTCTATTATGATTTATAATTAATATTATTAACTTAGTTGGCCAACATTTTAATAATAAAGGAATATTCGTTACGGTTCTAAAGTTTACTTGCAAAATTGTTGAATAGAAAAATTCTTCAATACTTTTAACATTATTTTTTTCCTATTATTTCCTATTGTTTGAATTTATTACAACAGATTGTTATGAAATAATTACTTAAATAAAATAGGTTTCGAGTATTTTATTTGATATTTTTATGAAAATTTAATTAATAAAATCATTCTCTATATATTTTTATTCTGTATTTCCTATAGTATTGTATTTTTCTCTGTATTCATTTATGGAACCTGAACACGCAATCTACTTTAGCACAAGGCACTATGTCGGAAAGTCCTTTGCTATCTCAGACTTTATCGGGCGAACTCTACTACCCGGCATCATTATTTTTTATTCAGCGACCTCGACAAGATTTCCTTTACAGTATCAGCAGCCGTTAATTAAAAGTTTTACTCTGAAAGTGAATAGTTATTACGTGGACTGAATAAATTATTTTATTTTATTTTTTAATGTTATAACCACCGCTCAGTACTGCAGCGGTTTAATATTTTCAAGAAGCTTATAAAATGTAACAGTCAATTTATATGCAATTTATATCTAAAATTTAAGATTTTTTTGAGCAATAACGTTCGTCTAATTTAAGGGAAGTTTTTACTGCTTCACGTATTAATAGTTATATTAAAGGATAACGTCACCTACAGTATCGTTGGACTGTTAGAGTGAATTAGGACTTGGCCACAGCAGTTTGGACATCAGCCAGATGGGAATTATTACCAGCTACAATAAAGCCATTTTGTACACTTAATTTCATTGCACAGCCCATTTGTTAGCTCCAGTTACATTTTTTAAAATTTATGACAATCTGTTTTACAACGCTATGTGCTTTTGAATTGACTATTGAATTTAGCATAGTTTTAATATTTCGCAAAGTTCATTTATTTTTATAATTTTTAGTATTTCCATAAAAACGTTTGAGTGCTAGTGATAATTGAAACAGTCTATCTTTATTATGGTCTGTTTTGTGCGTTCAATGTACACATTACAAGTATCAAGTGGTCTGTCCATTCTAATATGTATAAAGAAATGAGTACACACAATAATAAAGATGTTTAAGTGTGAAGAATAACAATGTCTGTGCTCACAATTGTTAGAACAAAAAATAACCTGGGTTTAGAGGGGGTAAGATATTCTCCCCTAGTTTTCTTCCTTTCACAATCCGACTAAGAATAAATGAAGGCAATCGTTCCGGGTCAGAGGACCATTTTATATCCGCCCACAGTTTAATGACATAACAAATTACTTTTTACATCAAAGAATATCTTTAATTGAGCCTTGTATTGTATTGTTTACGTGATTTGAGACTCGAAGCTACGTATTTTCTGTTATTTTGCGGTTTTTCTTTTTATAGAATGGGATTAGAATATTTTATTTTATGTCTTTCGAATCGTTAATTCTAATAAGTTTTATTTTTGGGATAATATTCAAAATGTTTACTTTAATTAAGTTATTCCTTTTGAAGTTCTATTTATGTTTTCGTTTACTTTAAAATCCATTATTAGTCTCTTATATTAGTTAATTTATTATCGCACCCGTATTTCAACACGTGAAGAAGTATACTTTTAATGATTAAGTTAACGACCTTTTAAACGTAATGTTTAGTTCTTTTGAGAAAGAGGTGAAAACCGTAACAACTCAACAAGAGAAAACGTATAAAATATATCAAAGAAGCTGTTAAAGTGTGTAATGTGTGGTTAAAAATCCACCTGTGAGATGTCGGTAAAAGTGAATTTTATGAAGTTTTTATGAAGCTCTTATGTTAAAGTAATATACCTTGAGAAGGCGCTGAATATTAAAAGAATTACCTTCTTTCACTTTTGAATGGTGGCGGAAAATGGATCATTTTCGTTGTATATGTTCTCTACATAAGTTCATTGTTTAGCTCGTCCCATATACTTATTTAGTTGACATATTTTTTAGTTTTGTTATGAAAATAAAGAAAGCTTTTATTATAAAAAGTAGATTAAGTTATATTAAAATATAACTAAATAATACATTGTTTTATTATTAATATTATTAATAAAATTTTGTGTCTATTGTAAGTCTACGATCAATAGATAAGGAGAAACTAATATAGAACTCGTCTTTTGTTTCAGATTGACATTTAATAAAGCACCATGAAATGTATAGTTATAATGTAAGATAAAATGACCATGATCAGATAGCAGATAGTTACAATATAAAAACAATGAATGAAGTGAAGTGTGGTGTTTTCACGTGTATAGAATTGTTTTGCTGATGTTTTGAATAGAGATTTTATTGGAAATGGCGCGAGATGTGGCGAGTGTTCTTATTGTGCTCTGGATAGCTACCATTCCAGTCTACAGAGCCGATAATTTAGGTGAGCTCTAATTATTTATTCATATTCGTATTTTATTTTTAAAAAAAATGTACATTATTTCTTTGACATTGCGTCCATTTATTGAATTGTATAAGTATTCATATTTACATTAGTTTATTGTTTTTATTTAACTACACTTTTCCATATCTATTATAAAACTATTGATCATTAAATTTTGTGTTTATAATACACCATTTTTAAAATAAATACTATTATTACATTATTTAGGGTCAGCACACATGCGCGTACAATGACATCTGTAATATGTGAAATTTATGAATGTATAATACAATAAAAGTACGTAATGAGACGCATTCATAGAGTTTCATACATGTACGTGTACGTCTCGGAATGTGCTCGTACGCATTGTGTGTGAATTATGCGAAGTAGACATTGTAAATGAGTTGCTTAATATTAGAATTTGCAAAAACACGTGACGTCCCGCAATTCCAATATCCAAGTAACATATGTGGGTGTCAGTATGAGGATTTTGAACTAATTTCAAAGGCCAAGTTTTCAGAGTTACGTTCAAAACTTATACTCGGAACTTTACTGAATTGTAACCTCTTCCGTCGTAGTTATTTACTACTATGCACTTTGCAACTATCGGGTTAACCATAACAATCTATGCAAATTTAATTGTACAAACGGAAATGCAATTTACATTAAAATAAATAGGATTTTGGGTAGGAACAACAACAATTTGTAAACACAATCGAAACCTATTTAACGTTTAATTTAAACCAATCTTTACAATATACAAATAGATTAATATTTTTAATTAACAAGGAAATATATTCAAATGAGTAAAGATATTATGACGACTCTAAGTGTGACCTCTTAAAATAAGTTGATCTAAGTTTTCGTACAACTTTAAATCTTTTTTGATGCGTTATTTTCTATTTTATTTTTTATAATAACTATACTAATCCTGAACTTTGTTAATAGTAAGAGGAAAGAATAGATTAGAACACGGTTCACAATCCAAAGTTTTATTTATACGTTATAAGTTAAGGCTTGATCTTAAATGTATGCTATTATTTTCTCCATAATAACACTTTATTACAAGCACGCCAGGTAGCCTAGTTCAGGTGGACAGAGGCAACTACTTTCCAGGTTATGAATGCCTCTTTCGAGCTAATTCTTTAATGTGACTAGGTAAAGGAGTAACTTGAAAGTCGTAAAGCAATTCTTTGTTTAACTCATTCTTCATAGCTATATCCATGATTGTAGATGCTAGACACGATGCATAAATTAGTTTATCATGACTACATTCAGAACAACTAATATTTGTGAGCAATCTACTGGTGTATATTGTTAATTGTGTTATCTTTCCTAACTAACATTTGTAGTGCGAGTAAGTGTCGTCTGGGGATGTTTGAATACGCACTATAAACATTGTTAACTGCCAGCATTATGTTTCATATGAGTTTAGTATGTTTAATTATGCAGATCATCACAACAGTTGTAAGTCAAAGTACTGAGCAGAAGCATCAGAGAGAAGGGTTGGGTGTAATGAAGACACTCTAAAGTCTCAAACCGTTGTTTGGCGTCCGTCATAACGCCTTTGTATATGTTTCATTAAATAGAATGTCGTACACTCAAAGTGATGATAAGAGTGAAAAATTTGTGACATCCTTATATTTTTCTTGTTACTCATTGATTTCTTGTTTTTTGTAATTGTTTGTTATACTTTTAAATGTATACTTTTGCTACGACCACAATAAAAGTTTTTTTTAAAAGATCGAATTATTTAATCAAAATTAACGCGATGTATAAATTAATAAGAATTTCTGTTTCTTTTTTTTCTATTAAGTAAAGATCAACAACGAATATATGCAAAATTTACTGTTTATTTTCTAAATACGTAAATAAAAGTACAATTGCATTAGCATAAGAAAGCTTGCAACTTTAACAAAATAAAATAAGACTAACCAAAACCTAATTTACAGTGAAGTTTATTCAAAACTTGAAAAATCAGTGGAGTGCACTTACCCCTCCCCCTTGGTACCCCCTCATGCATGCTAACAAAATGCAAGACTTGTCCAATATTCAAACTTTTACACTTTATTTCACTTTTGTGTAAATTCAGTGTTTGCTTTCACGTGAAAACGGATGCGAACAAAGAAGATACAAAAGTTTGACAACATCAGTTACCTAGTTTCCCAACTTGTGATATAATGAAATTTGTTATCATATTTTGTGATGCTTTTGTTCTGTTGCCATCGGATCATATGCAGTGTCTATGCTATGACTTACAATAGGGACAAAAGACTATATTAAGTTGACATAATACATTATTAAGTTACCTCTCTAAAGAATATAAAATGGCATTATATTCCCAAGTTGTATCACTTTCAAAATGATACACAAATACAGGTAACGAAGTTAGTGTGTGACTAAAATATTTAATAGGTACTGTATTAATCATCGATTTTTAATTTTGTAAGCTCAGTTTCATTTACGCCCTATAGTTAGCTGTATTGTTTTATTTAATCTAATACTCAAAATGATATATTTAAAATCGTTATAAATACGAAAAAATGTGTTTTCCTTTCAAGATAAAATGCTGTGCGCTTGAAAGGTCTTTCCCTACACTATATTATTACATTCTTGACCTTCTCCACGTCCCAAAACTGAGACCTCACTTATTATTTACTTCTTTCGCGTCCCTAATCTTGGATGGGTGTGGTTATTTTTTTATATTGTTGCTAAAATATGAATTTTTCGGTTAGATTACACTTTTTTAAATAATTGAACAATACTAAATAATATTAGTATAAAATGTTAATAAAATATATTGTTTTAATTGCCTCTACTTCAAAGCCTCTATACAATAATAATTATTAAAATTCTTATTTATAATATACCATTATTTATCATTAATACGAACTTAATATTGAAATTTACATTTATTATTTAAAATAAAGAGACAAACAATAATAAAAATTAATTATAATAATATTTAAAAAGTATATAATGTATGACTAAATGTTTTGTAAATAATAATATGAATTATATTATTTATATCAATACCTATTATTATATCGATATATTTCTTTCTTTTTCTTTACAATAAATATATTCACAATAAAGTCGCAAACTCTGTGTGTTTCAATCAATCACAACAACTACCAGTTAATTAAGGAAGGTTATAAACATTAATATCGTTTATACATAATATTTGTTAATATGTCTTTTAAGTTAATAAATAATTCTTATTTTTTTCTACTACGATATTCAATATAATGAAATTCCTTTAAAGAAACCATAACCTTGATTGAAGTTTGTGATTTGAACCAATTTGATAAACACATGTAAATTGGCTTAATATATGAAACTTTCATATGATATTTAGTTAATGAGATGCATTTGGTGATGTGTTCATCAAGTCTATGAAACATGCATGTATAAACCACATTTATCGCAGATGAAATTGCGGGACACAGCTAGTTGCTAATAAGTCTATTTGCATTTAATTTCAACCGTCACTTATATCTGTATTTTAACTAATTATATTATAATGTATGCCTATATATGTATGTATAAACTTACGATTCGTCTTAATATTTAATTTTTGTATGAATTTCGTAGTCTTCCTTGACTTCTTTACCTTCATTATTATTCTTAAAACGTATCATAGAGACGTCTCGACTTTTCGGTATCACGAACCTGAGCATATTCCCTAAAACTATTTGACCTAAATAGCGTCACATGCTAACTTACACTCATAAACTGTGAAGTTAATAATTTAGTAGTAATTTTCCATAAAAAACCATAAATATTGTCAGTAATTCCACAAAGCCTATAATCATCCATTTCTAGTAACATTTATTTTTAAAATAAAACCTCCCTAGTTCATTAATGTCTATAAGGATCGCTCTTATTCTTCTGAACGTGTGTAGAAAAATGCACACGCTGCAGTCTTAGACCAGAATACATCCTCGCACGTACTCTAACGAGCGCTTGCTTCATAAGAGTTTTATTATACTTTAGAAACGAGAGCACGCGTGTATTGTACTGTACTACCTAAATATACATTGGTTATGGAACCTAATTTTCATCCTTAACACATTTCAATAAAGTTCAATACATTCTCTTGTTTATAATATTAAAATAGGGGAGTTTATTCTGGGTGCGTGTCACGTACGCGATTTCAACCAATCGACCGCTTCATAGACTTCATGCGAACGATATTCTGTCGTACATAAAGATTTTTAGTTACAATTTTTCCTTATTTACCAATAGCCATTTATTAACTTCACACATGTTATTTTTCTTCACTACATGAATACAAAATACTAACTATCCAAAACGTAGACTTTTCGTTCAAAACACATATGTTAAGATTACTTTAGAACTCGTCTTCATTTACTATCTTACCTTTATATTTACTATAAACTAACATAAACTTGTTGACCAAAATTTCATCTTAATGAGATCGTTGTAACTAAAACTACTTTTACTAGTTACGA
Source organism: Tineola bisselliella (assembly GCA_028551675.1). Classification (NCBI taxonomy): domain Eukaryota; kingdom Metazoa; phylum Arthropoda; class Insecta; order Lepidoptera; family Tineidae; genus Tineola; species Tineola bisselliella. Next base: position 62,865 of record JAPWLS010000244.1, read on the forward strand.
TTCTGAATAATGCATAGAATCAGATGGAAACGATTTCTAAGTAAAAACGTATAATACCATTAATCAATGCAAAAGTAAAAAAAAGTGAAATACATATGGCCATTAGTTGTTATTACAGAAAAAGGAAGTTCGTGATTTAGTTGATATATAAACTCGTATGTACGTGTATTACGTAGCACTATTTACTCCCTTGCAAGCAATGTTATGAATTTTCTTTCGTAAAACTCACGACTCATAGTCGTTAAAGGAAATGAAAAGCTCATTTTCCATTAATGTTATTCAAATTGTTGTTGTATAAACTAATTACATTTTGTATTCACATTTAAATTATCAATAAAACTCGCGAAGGATGTGGTGGTTTATTTTTTATTTCCCAATGTTCATAAATTACTGCAGCCGTCGCTTTACGACGTCATTTACTGCTATCCTTATCTGTCTTACGGAAAACAGAATAAAGTATCTTGTTGTCACACAAAAATTCAATGCTTTTAGTAAAATTAATCGACTGCGAGAGCATACCTTTTGTACCTTAATGTACCCACTGCGTAACGATGACGAGCTTCGGCTGATTGAGACGTGAAAAAAGAAATTGGGATACTTTTGCTATGTTAAATCATAGTATGCAAGTAAATGCTAATCCCATATATTTAATTATTTTTTTTGCAAAACCTTATCTTGTAGGCGATGAAAATATCCACAACAAAATTACTTTAGTACTGAACGTATTATTTTTATTGTTATTCGTTATATACAATAATAGATTTATGGAAAAATATCAGTAGCGAATCTTATTCCACGTTAGTCCACGTATACTGGTAGCCAATTTCAATTTTTAAATAAATATTTTGTGATATTGTGAATATGTAGGTATATATTATAGGTACCTATACAAATATACTATTTTGCATATTATTCGTACTTCATAAGTTTTGATATTACTTCGATCTTGCTTTCTGTACATAATTGATGCTTTACTTAGAACTTTGTGTAGCTTATACCACAAACTTAATGGACACACCTAAGTTCAAACTCTTCACAGAGAATATACTCACAACTTAAAGTTATCCTAAAGATTCGGAAACGTTGGCCAACCTTGAAACAAACCAGATGTTTAAAACTTACGGCTTTACTAAAATGGTTTATCCAAGAATTTAATTTTAGACAAAATATTATTATTTGTAATGCACAATTATATGATACTAATGATTAAACTTTATTAATAAAATTCAAAATGTTTAAACTGCATGTTTCCTTGGCTAGGTTAGTGAGCTTAAGTTGATTTCGTTCACAAACAATACGAGCCGTGTATTCTCAGTTAAACAAGCAAAGTCACGACAAAGTTCTGTTTTACTAGGCAATGGCTGAGCTACGGCGAGGTTAATAAGCACAGGCTTAGACTCTTAAGTACTTTCCTCAAGACTTTACTTTGTGGAAGTTTTAAACTTTTCTTATAAAAATAACGCTAACAATATTGATTGAATTAACTGTCTTTGAAAAGTTTTACCATAATAAGTATTTTTTTATGTACGTATGTATCTATGTATATATCTTCGGGATTTACGTGTAGAACAAAAGATTCGAATAAACAATGCGCGCGCTGCTGGTTGCAAACGGTGGCTCAACACAATTCGTGAATTAGCGTAAATTGGGTCGATGGAACTTTGGGTCTTTATTGAACCGAAGTCAATTGTGGTGTTTAGAATTTATGCTAGTTGTACAATAATTAATTTAAAAGACTTTATGCGGTTTATATTCGTCGCAATATATGTGAAGCTTCCGAAACATCAAATTAAATCACTAAAATTAAATGTGAGAGTAAGTCGCGTAAAATCTATTGAATTAAACAGTAATTTTTCTTAGATTATTCGTGAACGTGATTCAATTAATAAAAAGTACTTTTAGCGGCTTAAAGCCCCAAAAAGTTGTAAAATAAGTTCTATTCAATTAGCAAAATCATGTTCTAATGATGTTCAACCTTAGTTAGGCATCATTAGCATTGCTATCATCAATTTCCATTTGCCAACACCATTGTCATATTTTATTCGTATAAAAAAATTAACCAATTACAATTAGATGAATAGGATAATTGATGAACCACAATTGGTGCGGCTTCAAAAGCGAGTGTCAAAGTGAGCGAACGAGTTTTTCAGTAAATAGATTGCCGAACGGCACGTGATCAAATCGCTATCTTTCCACAAGTCATGTTGCCTTTTCAGGGGTGAAAAATATGTACAGTATACATGAAAATCTTGAAAAATAATTTAATTTTCAATTTTATACTATGAATCACTGTAATATAAACTCCCACTTTAGGAGATTAATTTTTCGTTCTCCCTCTTTTACTCATAAATAATCTAATCTAAACATTTATTTTCCATAAAAATATCGTTCGTGCTGGAAATATTATATAAAACAGCTCGTATAAAACAGTCGTGCAATTATTTAACTTGAAAAATATAATAAATAGAGTCAAATATTCTTCTAAATGTTTAATTGTTGTAAAGAAAAACAATGACATAATAGATAAGACTTGTCGGTTATAAATATTAAGTTAATAAACGTAATATCTAAAAGCCGATATCTTAATTATTTTTTAAATTAATTTTATAAATGAGCTCAAACTAACGAGACGATTGTTTTGATGTATTCAATTGTATACAAAAATCGTGTTTGAGGAATCGTATATCCTCTTTGAAGTGAACTATAGAAGCTTTAGTTATTTATATTCTATGGGATCACTCAAAGAGATCGCTTTACGACCGTCAAAGGAAAAAAGGGGCAGTATGCTGCAGACGACATGAGAGACAGCTTGACATTAATGTCCTCCCAGAATGTGCGGGCCGTGTCTTAAGACTTTTGAAAACATTTTTACGAGTGTAACAAACATGGTCAATAGTAATAATAGCTAAAATGTTATTTTAGAATTTATTATTAAAGCTTTATTTGATTTGGTGGGTATTTGGCTCTATGTGGGATGGGATTACAAATCATGTAATAAAGCCATCGCTTATTAATTTAAATACAGTAATAAAATATACAAGTTGAATCTTTATTATAAGTATCACTAACTTCCTATTGTCTGTTTTTATTAACTTTTTAGCATTGAGTTAAGTGTACTAGAGAACTATGTCAGAGGAAATATGTATTCATAGTGCATTACGTATGCCAGATGGGATTGTATAATATGATTTAAAATCTATAAATACTCGTATACGATATACATATACGGTATATGTCCTTAAACTCGTTGTGATTTTTCATCAATAATAATCGCTCTTGTAGGAGTATCCCTGACAGTTAAGGTGACTTTAAATAAAAGAATCGAATAAAATCAATCATATTTAATTTAAACACATCATATCACGGAGTTCATTAATGACAAACTAAGACTAATGAGAAAATAAGACTGGGCTAATGACATTAGCGTGATAACGTATTTCCTGATATTTTCTCAGATGTATTTAAGTACATTTTTTACCTATTTTTTTTTTATTCATGCGGTGTCACGTGACATTTGGTTACCTTATCAACGAAAAAGGTTAAGTTTAAATAAATTACAGTTGACTTAATACCAAAAGTAACACAGAGGCTGTCGTATACGAAGGTTTGACATTGAAAGGGACGATATTATACTGACCCTTCGGAGTGACAGCTCAGGATATTCTAGATCGAAGAAAGTAGAGTTTATTAAGTAGAAAGTGGGCGTGAGGTGGCATTATAAATTATATGTATAACTACAACATGCATATTGCATATGCTATACGTACCTACTACCTAATGATTCTAAATAGGTACATTGATTCCATTAATAAATCTTTCCGTAATGTTGAAAAAAACAACAACAATTTTCTTCTTTGTTATAAAAACACCATACTTACTGTTTTTAATATATAAAAATACACACATTTGCGTTGTCTGTGATTCATTATGTTTTCAATTCTCATTATACGAGATTTCAAAGAAAGCGCAAATGACAATTTCTTTTATTCAAAAACAGATAAATTCCTTATTCACAGAAATTGTATAAGCGCGAAAAGTAATTGTAAACAACAAATAAAATGTTTTATTTTGCAAAGATATATTTTTAAATATGTACTTAAATATTATTATTCATATTTCCATACTATTTGAATTCTGAACACATTTTGTATGATGAATCAATATTTACGGTTCAACTCGATGTTTAAAATGTGGTGAATACAAAACGAATACATCTAGGTATGTACAATTTTTCAAAATAAATAATAACATTTACACATCATAATAAATTGTAGTAGTGTTCTTAGAACTTGAATCGTAGGTATAAATTGTTTTATGAAACTAATTCTGATACTAAATACTCCTAACATTATTGTAGCATCTTATAAAGACTTGTTTAAAAATAAAATTACTTGGAATATCGTAATGGACAGTCCGTACATGGTGATATTTCTTAAAATAATACCTCCTTGTTTTAAATCTGTTTCTCCTTGAACCGGGATGTATGTTAACCACAATAAGGCAGATGTTGAAGGCACGTTTGCCGCCACGTGCTCTCTATTACAAAGCTCATCAAGTATGAAATACGAGCATCTCAAACTATAAATAACCATCTTCCCCTTAATGATTCCTTGTTTAAGTGACTTGTTCTTAAAAATGAAAGTGCCTTGAGAGCTTGCGTCTGGATTATGCACCAATAATCGGAATGTTAAACGGTGGTTCGTTATAAATGTTAGTTAGTACAAACAAAACAGTTTTATTATCAACAATCTAGTGATCTCCACGTGGGAAACGAGAGGGTGTGTGTTTGACGGATATTATTGATGCTCGTAAACTTTGTAAACACTAAACAATGTGTTTGATACTACTTTAGTATGGTGGTGTATCGTAAAAGAGTAATAAACTATGGACCAAACGCAACTTGTGGGTTATTTATTTTTTATAGATACCTACAGTCGAGTTCGAGGGTATTACATTTTTAATGTGATCAGGAAAATAAAAAATATAATAAATCATTAATAATAGCTTTAAATAAAGTTCTAATAATGTAAATAAAAAACTTTATAAAATACTGTATTACAATATATTGCCAGTTCTTTTTTAATTTACTATTACAAATTATTTTTTAAATGTATAATATATTTTTACGATATTTAATTGCTTTTTTAAAAATTAAATTACTTAATAAACATTTTTACGTTCTGCGGCTTATTTTCGATATTATGTTATATTAAATTAAATTATCAGAAGCAATACATACGGTTTCCATAAATTGTGTTGAAAAAAAAAATAGTTTTCAAATTCAATAACCATTTTGGAAAATTCGGATTGTGGTTTGCGTTTAAATTTACCAAACGGTATTACATTACGAATTCATTTTATATGGTCGTTCATATTTTATTTATCCTCCAGAATTTTAGAATGTTATTATCACTTGACCGACAATTTAATAATAGGTAGTAACGAACGTATTAAGCAATACATAAATTGAAAATCTATTTCAACAGAATTATTACTGGGGACGCTCCGTACGCATCAAAGAGCAGCTTGTGACGAGGAAATTGTAACACTCATCTGTCCTCATGGCACTACCATCAGCATACAAGTGGCACAGTACGGTGCATCACATCTTCACAGTCATAGCTGTACGCCAGATCTTGCTGAATATCAACCCGTTGCTGTTGAAGTTGTTGGTGATACTACTTGCAATTGGCCGAGCGCTTTACAGGTTTGTATTATTAATACATTTTTTCATGTGATTTAATGTTAACTAGAAAACACAGCATTCGGTTTAATCAATCACTAATGCTTTCCATCCCATTTGGTTTGACATGCCTCTTTTAAAACTTCAACGTAATGGTTTTATTTTACTTTATTAAAGTAGTTTATTTCATTTCAAATGCCTAAAGTTGTGTTAAAATTATTTTAGCAATGAATAGCTTAACGGACGAAGAAATTGATGTAAATATTCATGGAATTTTTAGGTTTAATTTTATATTCTACGGTAGAAAAAGCACCAAATTTAGTTATCTAAAAAGAGATTGAAGTAGGGCATAAAAAGCGGTTATTTTATTACTTAAAATTAGAGACTATAAATTTATATATAGGCTGAAAGCTTCTTGATTACGCGATGCGTGTAAAAGTAACCTTTTATAATCCATTATTAATTTTAGACTTTATGGTATATTTAATACTACCCCCGTTAAAATTTCGTATAAGTTTAAAATTTTTACTCGAGTCACGAACGAAAAATTACCATTGCATTATTTATATTTCCTTACTGCAGCAATTGGAATGGAAAAAGGCAACCGCGATGCGAATGATTTTCATTATTTATATTGTAACATTTACGTAAAGTCGATATGCAAAAGTTTAATCGCAAGTCCAAATTTTATATAACATCTAATAATCCAGTTAAAGTTTAGTTTAAAAATCGAGTGTAAGCTGAGAATGACAATCAATTTTTATAAGACTGTTTTTAACTTTGTATTCTTAGAATTAGGGGTCTCAATATATTTAATTTGTTTATTGTAATTTACTTGTGTTTTGAATAATTACATGTAATAAGTATTATATATTTAGTACGCGAGGTTCCAAGTTCGATTGCCGGTCAAACCAAACCAAATATAATACTAGGTATATAAGCTATATGATAATAATAATATATGATATTATTATTGTAAAGTAGGTATTTCTTTCGGGTTTGAGTGTTATGTATTATATGTAGGTATATAAGGAATATATTGTTCAATTGTTTGTTGGTCATAATAAATAGTTATCTAGTTTACAGATTACTTTGTCATGTTTTATAAAGTGACAACTGAACATGCATGCTAACTCATGTGTTTAGTACTCCTTGTTACAGACCGTGGTGGAGGCCTGCCAAAAGAAAAGACAATGCAAATTCCACACAAGTCCTAAAGCATTTGGAGTAGATCCGTGTCCAGGCTCGAGGAAGTTTGTCGAAGTAGCATACAAATGCCGTCCTTGTAAGTCAATCCTTATATCTCATACATTATTTAACCTTATTTCAATAGAATTTGTTAGAGAAAGTTAAATCTCTTTCAGAGTGTCATTTAGATTTTTATAATAAATAATATAATAGAGGCTATTCGTGAATATGAGATAACAAGTTATAATTTAAACGGCTAATTGTTTGAATAAAAAATCGACCTTGCAAAGCTTCTGAAACGTCGGCTTAATAAAAATAAACGCGATAATAAACCGCAGCATGGTGAAGACAGTGACGTTTGAGCTCAGGTGGGTTTAATAACAGAACAAAACTGAGCAGATCTGCCATAGTGGTAGCAAGTCCTGTCCGCAGACATTTCTTTGTGGTAGAAGCTGTTGTGTCCGCATTTTAATGTATGATATAGTGCGGTCTCATACCGCATTACTAGAAAAATATAATGTATTAAACCAATGACAAAGTGTAAATCTAAATTAAGTTTCCATGCAATAGTTTGTTATTAAACGATAATTCGAGGAAGTTAATAGCGTCCGTAACTTCAACATGGAATGTTGGTTTCAAGTTTTTATAGATAATTACGAGCAGAGCTTGGATGCAACATGCTTGCTGAGGCGTTGTGGGCGGTATAGGGTGTAGGGTGATCTCCCCGAAGCGGCACAGACTGAGATAGGCATGTTGTGTTGTCGTGCACTATATTTGAAAGTTAAATCCGACCAACTTCTGAACAAATTTTTAGCCACAGTCATGTGTTTTCCTACTTTTCTTATAAATTGAAATGGATAAAAAGTTTTACTACGTAAATTGAAATTCTAAGAATGTCCAATATATTTTATTTGCTATATGCAAATATTCAGGCTTCTTTATGTCAATACAAAAATATTGTTTTATTATTGTTATTGCTTGTATTAAAATAGTAATAAATTATATTATAGCAAAATAAAAATAAAAAGTAGTTCAAAAATCTTAGGAAGCAGTTTCGGAACAAAACATTAAGAAAACACTAATTTTTAACTTGTTGCAGTTTGCATGCTTCCCTCCAAACAACTTCCCATTGTCAAAACTAAGTTTGTTGTCGTCAAAAGGACTGCCTTATAAACTTTCTCGTTGCATAATGATTTGAGGTCGAAGTCTGAGTCAAACATCATTCAATTTCAAACGTCAATGCTAACCAAGTTGTAACTAATTTTAAACTATGACGAAGAAGCCTGAAATTAATTCTTCTTAATAAAATACTTTATACGTTTACTACTGCTCTTTGCAATCATTGTAATCGTGCTAAGGCAGCCGTTTATAGTCTTTTAAAATAGTTCAAGCATATTCGTTAATAACTTCAGACATGAGTAACACTGAGATTTTTTTTTGTAACTAGCATGGATTCCAGGGTTGATAAACTAAAATACAATCCATAAAACGATTGACAGGGCAGACTCTTATTATATTAAATACTTCAATTTTAAATTCTATAGATGAATTTCGGAGCAAGGTGGGTTGTGAGAACGACGCATTACACCTCAGCTGCAATCCTCACTCGCGGGTTGCAATCTACTCCGCTCAATATGGTCGTACTGAATATGATTCTATCCAGTGTCCACAACCAAGAGGAATGAAAGAAGAAAGTAAGTTACCACACATTCTGTGACGATAATAGTTAATAATAGAACTTAACTCATATATCGCAATATAAGAACTTTATTTGAGACTAAATTCACAAGTTAGAAATCTCTAGAGTATACTTGTGCTACAATAGCAGACGAGGTAACACGATAGAAAAACTTTACTCTCTTTTATGAAAGACTCTGTCGACTTTAAAACCTGCTCTAGTGGATTCTCCGATCGTATATTTCGCACAAGTACCACGCGTTGCAGTAGAAATGTTCGAGTTACATTATTGAGTGTAAAGAGGTCACGTATTGAAGTAGATATAGATGAAATTGTATCTTTTCTTTATTCAAGACAATTGTTCAACTTTGATCTTACCCATTTTATTCAAATTATTAAATAATAATTGACATTCATTTAAAAATAATAATGCTTACATAGTGCATATAATAGTAGTAAAACAACAGAAAGATAAATATAAAAAAAACAAATCATTAATTATTTTTGTAATTAATATTAAACTTTATAAGATAAAAGAGAAAGTTAAACAAACAATATATGTAGCTAGATGTATGACAAAAGTTTGTTCTTGAAGTCACAAACAGAATCTTTGTTTAGAACATGTGTAACGAAGTAATTATGAAATCTTGACTTTTATAGACCAATTAACACATCAAATAGCTCACAGAGTTATTTATGGCTACATCTCGGTTCCAAATCTAAACTGTTCAAAAGCGAGCAATTAACTCAAGCGCTACTTATTAACTAAGAAATAGAACTGCACTTTAATTAATAGTACCACCATTGTTGTAGTTGAAGATACATTTTAGAAGTGCTGTGTGCTAACATTAGTTAAACACTACAACCAGCTGGTATAAAAAAGTTTCCTCTTATGTATATATGGATAATTTTGAAGTTTTGAGGGATTTATATTAGTATTTGAAATGTTCGTGAACGTGCATAAGCACATGTGTTTTCACTCCGAAACTTCATAGAGATTTTAGTAAAAAGCGCAGTTTTGCAATTCATCCCATTTCACTTTTTTCTTAAACTTAACTGCGTAAAATTCATTTGATACAAATATATATTTTAACACTGGCAAATTGTTACAACTCCATAAAAAAAAAAAAGAAAAAATATCATATTATTCAAAAAAGGTACAATTCTTTTCATTTCACACCTAAACTACGCATTCATAAAGGGAAATGACAAATAATAAAACTTACCTTATAATAAATAATAAGAAGGGTTGATATAGTAAAACAGTAGGAAAAAGAACACGTGACAATTTACAAAGAAAGAATGTCCTCATTTTCCAAAGAGGAAAATTTATTTACTAAACGTTATTATTATAAAAGATGTCTAAGAGTGTGCCTATTTATCTCGCTATTTCGTACATTTACGGTTAAACAAGCATTTTTACTCTGCTTTGTTTTTTGTAATAGCCACATTTATTATTGAGTCAAAAGCGGTTGTATTTTATCAAAAGAAAGTCGACGTTTACAATAAGATACTGTTTAATATTTTGGGCTCTAATTAAAGACATCCAAGACACAAAAGCAATTTAAATTGTTTCCCCTGTTAACAAAAACCGTTTCGTATTTTACGGGCAATAAAAGACGCGATAGCTATTGTTTCTTAATTTCATATAAAAATTGTGAATTAATACTTGTTAATTTAATGTGACCTAAACCGCATTAAATTGATGTATAGTTGATTACTAACGATCATTAAATTAATTAACATCTGGATGACTAATTATTTTAAGTTAAGAAAAATTATATTTATCAATTTTTTTCTTATACATATACATATTAATTGTTATTGTATATATTAATATTTTTATGTTTCATCAGCTTGCCTAGAGCCATATGCGACTGAAACAGCGATGAAGGAGTGTCATGGAAAACGGAGGTGTGTGCTCTCAGCTGATAGCAAGATGTTTGGCAAACCATGCAGACCTGGCTCCCGCACCTATCTCAAAGTTGTTTATACGTGTGGTAAGATTATAAACAAACCTATATATAGAGAAAAACTTAGAGATAAAATGAAAATATTCCCAATGGAATGTGCTGTAACCCGTACTAACAAATAAGATATTGGAAATGATGAGAAATCATTTTATTTAGGAAATGCCTTATAAAATGGAAGTGGTTCATAGATGAAACATCGTTATTTCCATTTCCTATAAGTAATACTTCGCCAATCAGTCAAAAAGTTCCTCTTATTTTCCTTGTTTTTATTATTTTGTTTTCTTACTACGGAGATTGGCTGTCGACATTACGTATTTTTTCATGCTTCTATCAAATATTTTCTTTGCGAACGATTGTTACCTTTTGTCCTTTATTTTATTTAGTCATCCTTGTCACTCGAACTCTTCCACGAAAAGATATATTTTTTGTAGCTTGAAATACAGCTACGTCTTGTTTTAACACAAATTAGTATATAAATATTAATTTAAATATTAAATTGAATATCGCCAAGACTTCACTTCAAACACGCAGGATTCCATCAAGGCATAATTCAAATTTACATAATAAAACGGCATATAACAGAATTGTTTATACTTCGAATGGGAGCCTCATTATGAACACCAGAAAGCTTGAGCTCTGCAAAATTTCCAGTCTGGCTGGCGTCCACAATAAAGTCGAGATATAAAAATGCGAGACGCGCCGCGGACAGACTCGCCACCGAAACTCTCTCTTCAAGTTTTATTTTATTATCTCAGAGATCGCGAATGTCATTTTAGAAATCTCCTCTGAAGCGACCTTTTCACCATAATGTTTCGACATGTACAACTAGTTTCAGTGAATACTCACACGCTTGTTTCAGCATTGAACTTAAATTATAACTTTTTTTGTTAACTCTGTTTTTGAATTTATTGTTTTTTTGCTCATTCATAAAATAAGATAAAGGTAATAAAATAAAAATGCATTATGCAAATTTTAGCAATATAATAGCAATTATACTAAAAAAATCTACTAAAATGCTACACTTCACATGCTAACTGCAGAAAAAACTGCGCTTAAAAATTTTACGACGGCCCCAAAAAGCCGATACGTAAAGGGATTTAGAATCGATGTTGATCGTTGGATTTATTTTGCAGTTCCCCGAACGGTCCTCAAAGAGCGTTACGAGAGCGCACCCGAAGAGGACGAGGCTGTGCATGACGTTTCAGAAATAGACCACGATGACGTTGGTGAGTGTAAAATTGAAATTTACCATTTCATAGATTTTCCTTATGTATTTTTAATCAACGTTGAAAAACAAAAATGTAAAAGTTATCAATTTTGCTTCTATAGTGTTTTATTTGAAAAATATAATCCCTTATAGTCTCGAACAATAAAATATATTGCAAGCATAAAAAATCACAAATTATTACATAATTTAACTAATTTAAAAATCCTTTATGTGGCTTAAATAAGTCTGGACTGTTGAGACGATGTAGAGGCAAGAAATCTAGCCGCTGCAGCAACTAATCGAAACGTCTAAAGGCTATAACGCGGAAAATCGTAAAAATACGATCTCGAGTTAACCGCATCTGCCTTGTCTGCACACACATAAATCGATTTAAATTGTCCGTGTTCTAACCAACTTTACTCCTTGGCACTAAGTAGATAAGACTCTTAAATACAGGAGTGAATAAAAATTATTAAATTAATCATTATTTTGTTTCCACCTAAATTCCTGAAATATTTAAAGTAATACATCATTATTCAAAAATACAATATCAAAATTTTTCTTAGTCTCATTAATTAAATTATTATTAACCAATAACTATTTATAACGTCGTATTTCGTTAACCTATCTTAATCAAAACAGTGTAATCAAAGTTGTCTAACTAAACTGGTCTGCTAATTGAGTGATTATTCCCCTAACTGAATATGGACGCCCACTACAAACTTACTTGAAATGTTCTCTGTGAAAGAGAGGACAGGTATCGGCCATTATTATTTCCCTTAGTCGACATCCACTCGGAAGTAGTGACAAGGGTGTTTTAAACAGACTATTAACGCCTATTTCATCTACTTTTAGACATGCGTAAGAAACGTCAAAATTGATGACACATTTTATAAAAAATCTTTTATATAAAAATTACTAATCTACTTGAACTTGCTCGCTAAAGTAAAATGTAACCAAACCATTTAAACATTATTACATAAATAAAATAATATATTAGAGAATTATTAAAAAACAATTTCGTAAAATATCAGAAAGAGTTTTAATTTATTGATTTTATACATCTATGTAGTTAAAACTGATTACAATATTAGTATCAAAATTAAAATATGTAAAGAACTTACAAATGGGACGTACAACAATGCAATAAAAGTGAAACAATTTGCGTAATTCGCGTTTAATTTGTGTCCATACAATCTTCTTAACTTGGTTTAAACGCCAGAGCCCTCTTGTGTTGTCATTGTGGTTTTAATGGACCGTAGTCACAACCTTGTTAGTATAAGCGCGGATTAAAACTACAAAAGATTTAGAAAATGTATTGTATTTTGTAAGAAATTAACAACGTTTCTTCCCCTCTTTGTTGGCAACCGTCTTCTTTTACCTATACCTACTTTGTTTTCATTTGCAGAGTTTAACCAAAAATGGGTATTATGAAAACTGCCAATTCAAAAACATTAGTCATGAGTTGACAGAACTTAAGATTTATTTTATTCTCTTATAGATGACAGCAATGATCGATGGTGGGGCGAATCAGCAGCTGTTCCACCGGCTCCTGCCGTAGCCGCAGTACCTCCTCAGAGACCATCATCCGCAACCAATGTCATCAATGCAACGCTTATTTATAGAGATGTCCAACCATCAGCGTCTCCGCCCAGACATCATGTCTCTAAAGATGGTATGCGTTACTATGTATTTTGTTAATTGACAAGTTTCAAATCCTTTGCAGCAAGCAGTATTTAATCACAAATTTAAACTCAAATTAAAACACAGTAACTATTAATTATTTCGTCAAAGTATAATGACAATATCTGCAATAATCACATAACAAACCGAAATAATCTAATGCTCACTTTGTCCACAGAACCGTTCGATATAATATATGTATACATAATCATAGCAGTGGCCGTATCTATCCTACTTTGTGTCGGTATTGGCATAGTTCGCTGTGTTATTCACAGACAAAGTAGCGACCAATCAAAAGGTCCCGATGTATCGGCTACTACAGAAATTCCAAATGGATTTAATGACAGCATATCAGAAGTCGATAACGATATCAATATAACAAGCCTCTCAGGACCAGTCGACACTGCGGATTCGAGTGTGAAACCTGACAGCATTCAATTCACTGATGTAGCTTTAAGCCCTAAAATTAATCGATACGTAGGCAGACCGGTGCCTAACACATATCCGCATGTTAGCACCAATATGTACGGACAAGTTGCAGAATTCCCCATAGAGATGCCACTCCGAACAATGCCTCATGGTACGTTAGGAAGGGGAACGGCAGTGAAAACTTTGCCCCGTGTTCAAGTGCAGCATGTCGAGGACCCGAATGCGAGAACTGTGTATCGATATTCGAATGCACAATATTATTTCGGGTGACAGGAGATACAATGCTCAGACGTCTCGAGGACATATTGTTTCTAGTGTTGTGTAATGTATTATAATGTAAATAATGACTTCTAGTGATGATTATTCGCGTTACTGTTCACAAGTCCTACTTATTAAAACAGAAACTGTGATATTAAAATGAAAACTTCTTTTTTATTGTAAATTTTAGTCAAAGTCTTTAAAACACGTTATCTTAAAATTACATAGAATTTTCTAGTTATATTGAGTTAGGTTTTAAAATTTATAGCATTTATAAAAACGACTGAGTACGAATTCTTCTTTCTTGAATTAATTATTATTGATAATTGTTTATAAAATTACAAATTAACTAATGTTTAAATAAATTAACGAAAATGCCTTATGTGTAAAAAGTTATTGATTGTTTTTTTTTTCGTTCTTTTTAAAATAACGAAACGAAAATTTCTAAAATATGTATAAACATTTTATTCTGTTTTTTTATTTAAATATAAATAAATGATTACAAAATCTTATAATGTATATTTATTTAACTTTTCATTCTTTCGATTACCTACATATGCAGAATATAATAATAGAATTTAGAAAGAGAATGCCACTTAATCAAATACGAAAAGGTGGTACAACTTGAGCAATCAACTAAAGTGCTAAAAAGAGAACCTGGTAAGTGCAAGCGCCGTTTCTACGTCAAAGGTTCAATAACTCTTGCAACTATATTTCTTATTAGGTATATTAAATTATCCATTATTAAAATACATGTAAGTTTTTTTAAAAAAAATTTTATTACTTCTATAAAATTATATAAAACATATTTTTAGTTAATTTATTACAAGCAGAACCCAAAAATGAAACTTTCATAAATTAAATAAGCTCGTAAGGAACGTGACTAGATTATTTATATGCTGAAATTTGCCTAACCATTCTTTCAGGAAGAAAGGTACCAATAAAAAATATTATACTAAGGTTCTATGGTTGAACCTCAGGTGGGTGACCGCAATATGCATACGCGCCGGAGATGACAATACATGAATGTATGAATATATTCACTTTTAAACGGACTCCTTATATTTTTAAGTATATAAAATCTCAGCTGTATGTTTTAAAAGACGTTAAACAAATAAGACGGTATTTTTTCAATCAGACCTACGTAGTTCTTTTGTTTTGGTTTTTAATTTCGAGGCATACTGAGGGATGTCATGTTTGTTCCATCTATCCAATATCACAGTAGGAATGCGTCCCGTTATATTTGGCGTGTATTCCTGGGACTCATGCTTGTTTAGAATCTATAATAGGATTACCCACAAGCTACTACTATTAGAGGGTTAAAATTTACTAATAGAGCTATTCTAATTTTGTTATATCAGCAATTCATATGACAGCACTCCGCCTGATGTGAAGCTAGAGTGCGGTTCAGAAGCAGGGGTGGCCGCAGCCACAGAAAGCGATCAGTGGCGCCTGATATGCTGGCTTAGTGCGCTTGAAAGATCCTAGGTTATAGGATGAACGTGACTCAGAAGGAGTTTATACAAACTTTATATATAGTAGTGATGCCTGAAATGATTCAACCAATTTATAAGACTGTCGTGATGAGAATATTGGATGAGTAGGATTAAATTAATCAAAATAAGCGCAAGAGTTATCCGCATAAAGTCTTTCAAATTCATATATCAAACTCTATATTAAAGTTATTATTGTAAAAATAACCAACTTAATATACCTAAGCCAGTCGCGTTTAATTAAAAAAAACGTGCCCAGGTATTGTTGACATTCATCATGTTGTTTTTCAAACTTATTTGCGAAGAAAACATTTTTATATGTAAAAATATAATACGAAATTGACCTGTATTATTTTAGTTTCATGGCACAAACCCTTTTTGGAGCGTGCCTTGTGTGCCAATGGAGTAAGTATTCATGAGAGGTATGATTTCAAGTGACCGTTGCGGGAAAGATTTTGCCATAAACCTGTCCCAAATATAATTTGAATGCCTACATTATGTATAATTTTCTTAATGATGTAAAGTGAAGTGAGTATAACAAAGAGAATAAATTTTAACCAAAATATTATTAGACCCATATCAAGAATCCAAACAAATATCCAATTCAACAAAGCTGAACATTAGTAAATCGAGAAAGAGCCCCCAAAACTGTGATAAAGCCAGGATCTTGATAGAGGCGGCCATGGACAAATCCTTCTCACAAAAGATCTCACCCATATTCTCTGAAGATTCCAATCATTTCGATCATTTATCTTGCCGTCTTGTGCCTTTGTAATGTTTATTTTGTTTTGTTAAATACCAAATTAATTACTTACTTTTTACGATGAATTTACTTTTTTACATTGTAACTTTCCAAGAATCGATTCCTAGATGTTCATCATACGCTCATTTTTCGGAAACTCGTAACAGAATAATATTATACTCTAATCATTTTCATATAAAAAAGATTATGTAGGTATATAATATGTATAAATGTGGTAAATATGTAACATGCGTTATGATATTTCAAGGTAAAAACGTATTTACACAAAGTTCTCTAGCCTCTAACCAAAAACTGGCTCAAATAAAGCCGCTAAACGTGGCGGACGTATACCAAAAGCCCATTTACACGTTCTAATTCCTACAGACACATTATTCAATGCAATTTTTTTCTTTTGAAATAGAACGTCCATTAACGTAGACACACCTGTGTTCTGATGCTGACGTTTGGCAAGTTGCCTAGACGCAGCGGCGCGGCGTGTGCAACCGATCTCATCTCTTCACTTTATAATAACTCTGTCCAATTGTAATAGACATTTTATTCAAAAGAAACACGTCTCACGTATTTTCAATTTAAAGGTGAAAAATGTCAAAAGAGTCACCTCAACTACAAATTTGAGATTTATGTAATATAAAGTACGACGTTTCAATAGGTACTTTTGTTTGTTTACTCATAATAAATATATATTTGAATACAACAATAAACTTTTGAAACAATACTACTTGCTATGGTTCAATCACTTCACAATAATAATCTAGTAAAAAGAGAAGATGAATACCAAACTATGACGTGACGAGCATGCTTTATTATAACAATTTTACTATTTCAAAGACGTTTCTAGAAAATTATATTCTATTCTGAAATTATATTTGGAATATAAAATATCCACATTATTAAATTATCCACCCAATGACTACGAATGTAATAAAAATAAATTTTAATTTCAATTTAATAAATCTTTGACATTGGCTAAAGTCACTGCCTGTACTAACAGAACGCCCCGAATCTCACTCAGTTTGGAACTATTCAAGAATGTAATGAATGTATTCAATGTGCCTGCCGTCGTGAACAAAATAAACTGTTCAGTGTCCATCTGTAGAAGTACATTCAATAGCATCTGTTTATATCTGTCTACAAAGCCAAATGTATTTACGACTGGCGAAATGCCACCAATGTAAAATAATCAAGGCACTATAAATACTCAAAGTTGTTCCTGGGGAATGTCGAGGGAGGTAAAACTAAAAATAAATATTACTATTTAGTACTAGCTAGTGTAAGAAATTCCTTATTCGAATATATAATATGTTATTTAAAAGTGTATCAATCGCTTCCGCTAAGCCAGCTTCAGTTGAACGCCGACTAGGTTGATAGGGGTTCGTTATTACAGTTTATTCCGAGTTGTGAATATAAAATCACGTGCGTGTAATACTACACCTTAAAATTGTGAGTTTTAGACTCCCGTATAATTTGTGAAAATTCTAGGTAAAGCTGATTGAATTACAAGTAGGTTAATAACAGTGATCAATAGTCACCCAGACTATTTCAGTGAAAACAGAATTTTTAAACAACCTTTACGAACCGTCCACACAAGGTATGCTAATGCGAATATTAGCATCTGCGTTTTATTCGTATTCGGTTTTTACCGACGGTTTTAATTTTTTAAAAAGGGAATTATTTTGAATTTTTCTTTAAAATTTTAGCCACAGTTAGTTATTTTTACATGTACTCAATGTATATATCAATTGTATTATTATATACATTAACTTTAATTTTATTTTTATTGGGAGGCTTATTTCTTATCTGAAAATACTATAATATAATTTTAAAACTAAAAATAACTCTACCAAAATAATATACTTGACTTATTTAAAAATCTTTATGCGGCTTATTGTCGTCTTTATTTATTTTTAATCTCCCGTTGAGGAAGCTTTATGGCTATCATGGTACACATGATTTATAAAAATAACTTTATATACCAAAATAAAATTAATATAAATTGGATTTTATAAATTTCAGTGTAGTGATGTTTTCGCTTCGGTCGGCATAAATTTTGATGCGAAGTCAGGTTTCATGAATATAATTTGAGAATAGTTCCCAATATGCCACATATATGGGATATTGGGAAATGTAACGTTGATGGAGATGGAAATACACCTTTGCCTTCATATTTGCCATCACGATTATGAATATTTGATTAGTTTGCTTTCATCCAATATATTATAGTTCCAATCAGAATAATTATGAAATATAAAAAATGACGACTTGTGCTCGAAATTCAGTTTTCTCAATCCAGGCCTTTATGGTTAGCGCGTTAGTCTGTTACGGTTTGATTCCCTATCGAAACAATTTTTATATAGCATTGTATGCTATATATCGGGTATCCTAGTTTAGGTGGTTTATTGTATGTATATATTTTTATTTATTTTTTGCATCGAGAAACAAAATCAAGATACTTTCGGAAAAGTATTTGCAAAAAGCGATTCCATGTTTCTAGAACTTTTAACTGTGAGTTCATTTCAATTGTTTCTTCATAAGAAAAACTTTAACCTTACTGCCAATATTTTTAACATTTAAAAAAGCATCTGAATTGCTCTGAGCATTTTAATATATAGATATAAAATTTCATTTAGTTAAATATACTAGAGAAATACCTGGAATAACTTACGCTTATGTTATTAGGCCAGCGAACTAATGCGGAAGAGTCAATTATATTTCATTCCCTTGATTCACTCGCTACTCTAGAAGGAAAAATAGTAACACGTGTCCGCGGCGCCCATTGTAGATGTCACGTTCCCTGCCATATGTAACTCAATGTGAATTCGGAAAATAGATGTCACTCATTAAAGAGATCTAATCTTAAACATTATCTCATTATTCATTCTGTCGTTAAAAATGTAACATACACCCCCTATTCCAAAATCGACAAATCTTTTTTTAACAAATCTGATAAAGAGCTGTTTAACAGATGTGTGACAGCTGTCTTTACATCAGCCACCAGAGAATGTCACATGTCATTTCAACATTTCTCAAAAACCACACTCGGAACTGTCTTGTCACATTCAACTGGGATTCAATCACATCTCCCCTATCCCAAGGTAGCATATGTTATATGAATTGGTACTATATTATTAATATCACATAAATAGAATTTATTCATTCATTCACTCGACTTACGCTCGTTGATACGATACATTTATTTTTTTGCTTAATACATTATACATGCAATACATGGTTTTATCCCGGTAATTTTAAGTAATATTAATAAACAATTGATTAAAAGAACGTAAAATTTAACGAGATATTACAAAATTAATGCGGTTTACTATCGTATTTATTATAATTAACATAACTTAGAGATTCCGGGTTACAGGTATAGGTAGGAATTTATCGTGATAAAAATATAGATCTATCATGCATTGTCAGAAATTTCTAATCCTACTCTCCTTACACAAAGCAAAGCCGGCTCGGGTAACCGCAGACCTCTTTTGATTTCTATGAAAGCACAATCTAGTTAAATTTTCAAATGACGAAATAATAAATAATACTGATGTAATGAGTAAAATTTAATCCTGTTAACCTTTTACATATTTTTAAATAGAACGCGGAAGAGATTGGTCATGTTAAAACCCATTAGCGGTAAGTCTGCATTGTAAAAGATACGGAGAAACAATAAAAACAAAACACTGTCTGTAATACTATTTTGAATTTTATTCGTGGTTAAATTTCGTTAATCGCTAGCATTTGTTTTCCATACGAAACTATCTTTTATAGATAGTGTTTGAAACCGTTGCTAAATTTACACGTCAAACCAATCGTCTATAAATTTACACTAAATTCCGGAATTGGTTTCCAATTGCGCCTAAATCGAATACAAAAATGCGTTTCACGCCACACCATGTGTTGAAAAAATAAACGCAATAGAAACTCGACGAGTACAATCGGACCATTGCAATTGAATAAAGTTTGGCATGTGGTTTTGCTTTGTTAAACTATATTAGGGGCATGCCAATTAAGAGTTAAAATAATGAAATAGGTAGGTATATTTAATAAAATTGTATCATTGTTGTATTGATAGGTTTAGATCTGCTGAGTTTTGGGAAATAATACAAGTTTTAGGATCCTAACAAATTTGTTACGAAACATTGTTCCGAATAGTTATTCATCCGATTGTTTTGCGGTATTGGCTATTTTGCCCCGGGCAAGGTATATTGAACGAATGTTAATTCTAAGAACAGTTTATTATTATCAATTTATAACACTCATATTTATTTGTAACAAATTTAAAACATTATAAAATTGTATAATATCGGATTTGTTTTTAATATAAAAGAATGTGCTATCCCAACATTTACTTAAAGCAGCAAAGCGAAAACCCTGTAAAAATGACTCGAAACCCTATCTTTATAAAACAAAAGGGCATAATAATTTTCTTTCGGAGACTCCGCCCGGGCGATGTCGCGCTACTTTTTGTCTATCTTATTGGCTCGAGGGACTTCGCTAACTTCTTGTGCCGACCTAGATCCACCCATTGAGATTTCATTATTGACATAAGCAGTTGGTGAAATCGAAGCTGTTTTAGAGGGAGACAAAAAGCTCGCTACAAAATTCATTGCAGGGTTACAAAGAACGTATGTCTTGAATATTGATTTAAACAGAACATGGTCTAGCTTTTTACCAATTCAAATGAAGATACGTTGCTTTTAGTATTGGATACGTTTGCGTTCAATTGCAGAGTTTATTTTTAGGCAATAAAAACAAATGCGCTAAATGCAAACGTATATAATAACCATTGAGTTAAAATAATAGAAAAGCCACGTGTTAAAGGAAATATATACGCAAGTCATGGACACGCGTAGTTAATTATACTCACAGAATAACGCTTAAACGAGATGGGACGATTTTTTGAAAACTAAGTAGGCAAATAAAAGTATTTGAATAAAATTAATCAATTTAATCTAAATGCAAAACTATTGACTATGCCGCATTAACTTGCTGAGCGTATTTATGCATTAATTCGATTGTTCACGGTCTTCTTAGTATTATTGGCTAGTACTATTGAAATATATAGGTATAACCAAGAAATTCTTATTTACTAATTAGCATAGCATTAAGAAATAAAGACAATGACGATACGTTTAATTAATTTTATTTAATCTATTAATTAATACATTATGAATTAAGTTGCATCTACAAAACAAATTATTATACGAAATTAAACACATTCTCCATTAAAAAGGCCAGAAAATGCATTTCTATATGACGAAACAATGTTTCCGGCGCTCAGGTGTGTCGGGCAGTCCCGTGAGGGCTGTGTAAAGTTAATGGAACACCTCCTCCGTTCCCGGCGGCCATCTGCCGAGCCAAATTGGAAGTTATGCTGGCCATCCCGCTGAAAATGGCCAAAGGAATACTATTTACATGCCATTTGCTTGATAACTCCAAGGAAATGAGAATCGAATTTTGAAGAGTTATATTTATTGCAGAAAATTATTCCATAAATGGAGTTCTAGCGAGTAATATATGACTGTGCATTAAGAAAAGACACCTAATAGTGACTTTCTTCGTGGGACAGAGTAATTAGCGTAACTTGAGCTAGTATTTCAGTTCCGTTAAGAAATGAGCACATAAAGTTTCTTCTATTGTAGGTACCTACGTTCGTTATACTTTTTTTTTTGTAATAGACGGTGCTTTATTAATTTTAAACAATATACAAAAGTGAAGTAAATTTTTAATAATAAAATTTAAATCTAATTGGTTTTACCTCGACCAAATGTATGCAATGCTTTGGGAGCATCGAGTTAAATTAATCAAAATAAAACCGATTATAAGCCGCAAAAAGTATTTTAAATTATTTTTATTCCAATATTTATAAAATAATAAGACCATTATACATGTAAATGCTACTTGGTACAATAAAGAACAACTGTATTAGATATTTCTGAATATTTGAATAATCTTAGAGATGGTCCTTGTAGAATATTCTCTTAAAAAAGGTAAAGCAAAGCATTTGGAAGACGATGACCCCTACTTGGAATGAATCCAAAATCGGTTCATATGTGAGAAAGCATTTATATTCCATTACATATTGTTTACCGAAGATGAGTATCTATAATTATGCCTACAGCAACAAATAAAAGTCGAGGCCTATCTATTTGCTTATACACTGTTTTATACGATATCCGTCAGAGGATATCATTAAAATTTGGCACTCTGCCTAGAATTCCTGACGCCTTTGTTATACCGGGTTATCGCTTAGTCAGTTATTTCTGTGTCAATAGTTCACGGTTCATAACGCCATTATATTCTTAGTATTCGAAGTTACACTTGAGATAGCAGACATTTTAACACTTATTCTTTTACAATCGATCTCAAAAGTTGTGGGACTATCATTCTAGTCACTATAGTATGTCGAACACGAGTTATTGTTTCAAACGAGCATAACGTTCTATTCTTAAATCTGACTCTACGACAATTAAATTAACAATAGGCTGAATTAAGTCGTATGTCGAGCTAGTATTTAAGAATTAGGGGAAATCGAAGATATTTAAGGAATATTTCAAATGGTAATTCAAATTAGAGCTACTTCATACTTCCTGATACTTTTGCAAACTTTTAGTGGTACTTATTCGCGCTCCGCTTGAAAAACTTTTAGGTTTCAGGATTCTTTTTATACTCGGCGCCATTAAAATGAGAAAATGTTTGCTTCACTATTTTTACTATGATATAGATACGTATTTTATGCGGCTACTATTTCTATTTCGCTTATTTTGTGGTCTTAGTATTTGAAACGTTTCATTAAAGAATTTGTATTTATTGCGTAGTATAGTTGTAGTATTATCTAACACTAAAAAGGAAAATTGTTTGTACATCTTGTATGCAGTATTCTATTCCACACAAATAACACCTCATGTCGGCATGCGGTAAACGGATTTTTGGCAACAACTTAGAAAGCAGTTCTACAAAACAGTTACTTTAGCCAACTTGATTTATTTTCATTAAAAACAGACCCGTCTTGTTTTAAGTAATTAAAGAGAAAACCAACACCGGTTTGGAAGTAAAAAAGATAGAAATAAACCAGAAAGCAAATGTTTTTACGTTTCGGAAATTTTAGCGAGGTTCATAAACATAAATACCTATAGGTCGGGTGAATCTAGAAAGAGGAAAAAAATTGAACATTAAGGCTCGCTTAATTATGTATTAGAATTAAAATAATGTTTTTATGGATTTTTCGTCTTCTTTTTCTTTAATTACGCCAACATACTTTATTAATTTTTGATGTTTCGTTACGAAAGTTATTTTCATATTTTCGATATGATCAGCGACAACAGTGCAGCTATGATTAACGGACCGAACCACTTTATTTGATTACATGAATATTTTCTGGTCCCCAAGACACGTGGGAAATTCGTTTAAATTCGATAAAAATTATTACAAAATCATTAACACTTATTAATACATATTATATCATGATATCAAGTAAGTATGCAAAATAAAAATGTTTCTGTTCTTCAATATTTTTTTTTATAATTAACAATGTAGGTACTAGACTTTTTATATTTCATAAATTACTACGCAACCTCTTGTGGCTCCACCGCAACGTCCCTCAAGGCACCGCAGTGTTTCGGATTGCCACAATAATATGCATATGAGAGATGTACGTATGTTGCGCAAACAATTTCATCCCGAAGTATGATTTCGTGTTTAAATGTACATTTTTTTATGTTAATTCCATTCCAAACGAAATTTGCTCGAAAACAAAAATACGACGATCGGCACGAATGAATTTAAAACTTAAAAGCAGTATTACTAAAACTAACAAAAATAATCTATAATCCTTAACAACTAACTATTTCTGTTCTAACATCGTTCATTCCGTCACTTAATTATTATCGAAAGTAGTGATAATAAAATAACGAATACAGAAAAAAAACTAGAATAGCATTTCATATGAGAAAAACTAAAATACGTAAGAAAACTTTTATACTTAACAAGCACAATATTACGCCGCGTATTGTGAAATAGATTTTTCTGAAGAAGACGTACATCCTCTCTTATTGCAAATCTTGGAAGGAACTTTAATCAGATGCGTGTGAAAAATAGCGTCTATTTGTTAACGTCCCCAGAGACTGTCTGCGATGGCCAAAAGTTTTTGCCGCTACAGATTGTCTGGTTCGTATGCAGATATCTGGTGATTTATCATCAGCCTTTTTACGAAGAGCCTGGTTAAAATAGGCTTGATCAGCGAATCATTTCCTTAAATCTCGTAAATACGATCTCATTATAATATTATTATTCTATATCTTCTAAATAACAATATACAACTTTAGAAAATTAATAGTAGATGTTTTTAAAAATGATAAATAATTTTATGTTGTGCTATCCACGTTACAATATGTATGTAGAATGTTTAAAATAGCGACGGCAAGAGTTGCCTATTTTTTAAATAATGTAACGAGCAACCTGGGAGTCTAGACGCGACTTTAT
This sequence comes from Tineola bisselliella, assembly GCA_028551675.1. Lineage (NCBI taxonomy): Eukaryota > Metazoa > Arthropoda > Insecta > Lepidoptera > Tineidae > Tineola > Tineola bisselliella. Next base: position 87,700 of record JAPWLS010000244.1, read on the forward strand.
ATTATGATTATGTAATGTATATAACAGTAGTCACATTTGCCACCTGCTCCCCTTTTAGTATTGCATTTATATTGATATAGGTACCTATATATAATATATATTGTAAACTAGATATCAATTATTAATTACTGTTAGTCGAAAACATAATTTAATTAATTTAAAAGACTATGTACGACTTACTATCGTATTTCTTTGAATTAATTTCGATCGCTTTGCAGCCATCGTTTTTCTATTTTTTTTTTACAGTTAATTAAAAATAATAATAAAATAATTAAAGATTCTGTTGAAAGAGACGTTGTATTAATTTACTTAAGTAAAAGAGATGTATTATATCAAGTTTGAAAATAATTAACAGACTATTTTATTATTCATTATAAATAAAATTTTTAACATGAACGTTATTATTTTATTTATAATGTCTTACAAAAATAAGTGTAGAATAAAACTTTTGTTTGAAGTCATAATGAGAGAAGGCATGACCGAGTTTTCACGCTTTAACAATACAATCCGTCTTTTGAACGTTTCACTACCATGACACCTAAAGAATAACCCTTAGAGAAGCAGCTATGTAGACGGAGTTATGGCAACGTTTATATTACAGTACATTCTACATAGTAATAACTATCACATTAAAGGCAGCTACTAACATTTATATTATATTAGTAAAATATTTTAAGAGATGATCGCTGCGATTACGTATTTAATATAAAGTCTATATAAAAAAATAAATTTGTTTATTGAGACAAATTAATTATTAATAAAATTAAAACACGTTTATTAGAGTTAAAAAAACAAATCATATGTTACGTCCATCATAAACGCCTGAATATTTATAATAGTAAATTATAACTTACCTGAATTATAATAAAATTCAGGTTCGCAGTACTTTATACCCTTAACGCTATGCCTCAAAATAATAAACTGTATTTTATTACGCTTTAAATACTTTACTGAAATTTTAATTAAATTCCTCAATAATAATTTCACACCAAAGAAAGGTTGCTTTTTGTAAAAATAAAGGAGTTTTGGTAATAATAAAAAGTTCTGTTTTATAATAATATAAAATATACATAAATATGTACAAGTAATAATAAAATGTATAACCGTAAATAAGAAGTACGCTTGTGCAAACAGAGATAACTGACACGCGCACTGTATTATTTGAACGTTAATTACATATTGTCAAATTCCACGAAAGCTGCTTTGTGATTCCACAATATTTTGAATAATTACAATAGATCTTAAACATGGAGCTACAAAATTAATCAAATAATCATATATTATACTAGCTGTTGCCCGCAACTACGTCTGCGTAATAATGAATGAAATAAATCTAATAAGATTTATACAAACTTTCATCCCCTATTTTATCCCCTTGGGAGTAGAATTGATCAAAATCCTTTCTTAGCGGATGCCTACGTCATAACATCTACCTGCATACCTTTGAGTATTAAAAACATAATCCTTTATCCGCTAATACAGAGAATCGAAAAACATAAAAATACTCTAAAACATGATACTCTTTATTATGTTTTAAAACAATCATTATATACGTACAATTATCCCGCCTGGGCTGGCATAACGATTGAAGGGGGTGATCCCCCTACCGACTTGTATACTTTTATACATAATATTTTAATTCTTAAGATTGAAGTCAGTCATCGCATTATACCCACCTACTTTCTAATCTGTCATCATCTTAATGTTTCTGAAACGCCCGAGACAGCGGACTGACCTAATAACTATCATCAGTGTGTCCATTCTAATTAAACTGCAATTGCAATTAGGTATGAAACAAATTTATGTTTAAGTGGAACACTATGTTTACAATTATTAATTTGGAAATTGAATATTACACTAGACAGTAAAAAATAAACATTTTTCTTTATTATTTAAACACTTGCGAGATAAAAAACTTGTAATGTTAATTTTGAAATAAGTTTTTATTCACTAAGGAAAATTAGAGTTCATTTATATGTTTAGGCAGCCTATACCTTATGCATAAACCTTAAAAGAGGTCATAATTAGCATGAAATTAAAAATATTTTATGTACATTTCCAATTATATTCTATTTTACTGAACAATTATCACATGGGTTTCATAATATACAATTTAAATAATAAAATTATAAAATTATTCTTAGTTCGATATTTTTATATTTTGGTAATGACGTCTTCAAAAATTTAAGTGATCATAGACACAAAATGTAATATATTTACATATATAGAGATTTGAATAACGTATATATCTGATTAGTGAAAACAATGGCAATGTAATGAAGTTTAATTTTATCGTTAAACATTTTGTTAATAAAATTTTAATACCTATTTGAAAGTATAATATTACAGGCCGAATAATGTATGCCATGTGCCAGGAATCGGGGCAGCACAATTGACATTTGCAGCTGCTTTTAATTATTTCGCTGTTTCTCAATGTCTTATTACCGAAGATTGGCCGGAGGATGCTCACGTACCCAGTAAGTGAAATTTCCATTTTATGATAGACTTTCACATGTCCCGATATGTAGTAGGTATATGTTAAACTAAAGTGCAGTCCGTGAATGAAGAAAAGTATGCGAGCATACTCTTCTCTCTACTATGCCGTCTTAAAACACACTGCTCTCGTAATACCAGGTTATTTCAAAGTTTTTTAAAACATTAAAACATTTCTTATAATTTTGCAGATTTCAAAACTTTTGATTTCATTGTGGTAGGAGCGGGCACAGCAGGAAGTATTGTTGCTAACCGTCTATCAGAAATTCATAACTGGACAATATTGCTAATCGAAGCTGGTGGCGATCCACCTGTTGAAAGTATAGTTAGTAGTAGTATTACTGAATATCTTTCTTATTGTTATTTTATATTTTATGATAATAACTATGCATTATTGTAGATACCAGGATTAGATGCAACATTATTTCATTCAAAATATGATTGGAATTATGTCGCGGCGAATGATGGTCGTATAAATCAAGCTAACGTGGAAGGCGGTTGTTATTGGCCACGAGGGCGAATGCTGGGCGGAAGCAGCTCCATGAATGCTATGATTTACATAAGAGGAAACAAATATGACTATCTATCATGGTTTAATGATGGAAACGAAGAATGGCACCCAGACATTGTTGAACAGTATTTCAAAAAAGCTGAAAATATACAGGATCCCTTTGTTCGAAATTCAAATATTGGACATATTTATGGAGATAGTGGTCCTTTATCTATTAATACATTCAATCACACTGATAGAGAATTAACGAAAGATTTATTAAGAGCTTGGGAAGATGCAGGTATACCGCTTGTTGCCGATTTAAATACAAACGTAATAAACGGTGCAGGAATATTCCGAGTAACAGCAAATGGAGGTAAACGTGAAAGTACTGCTAAAGCGTATTTGAATTCAGTAAAGCATAGAAGCAATTTAAAAGTTGTTAAAAATTCTCTAGTAACAAAAGTTCTTATAAATAATGCCAACGAAGCTTATGGAGTTGAAGTGGAACAAAATGGTGAGAAGTTAAATTATTTTGCAAAGAAAGAAGTTATAGTGAGTGCCGGAAGTATTAATACAGCACAGCTTTTATTGTTGTCTGGTATAGGCCCGAGAGATCACTTACAAGAAATGAATATCTCAAATATAGTAAACTTGCCTGTAGGACAAAACTTGCAGGATCATATTATTATACCTATAACAATTTATGGAAACGAACCAAGGAAAGCAAATTCACATATTGACCATTTAGAAAGTATGGCATATATCCATAACAAACAGGGTTATCTATCTCATGGCAGTGTGCTTGATATAGTTGCGTTTTATGCTAAAAATATATCAGCTACATATCCTATTTACCAAAACCATGTCGGGATACTTCCCAAAAATTCTCCAAAAACAAAAGCTTATTTCTCTTTTAATATTAAATATAAAAGAGAAGTAGTTGATTATATCTTAGAACTAAATAAGAATTATACTTTATATGTTTATTTATTCAATCTTTTACACCCAGCATCAAAGGGAAATATTACTTTGCGATCAACGAACCCAAAAACACATCCTTTGATATACCCTAACTATTTTAAAGAAGAATCTGACCTAAAAGACGCAATTGATGGAATAAAAATATTAATGAAAGTATTGAATTCAAACTACTTCAAATCGGTTGATGGTTTTTTGGGTAGAATGCATTGGGGGCCTTGCAACAATCTGAAACTTGGAAGCGATGAATATTGGAAATGTGTTTGCTTAAATATGGTAACAACAATATATCACCCTATTGGTACAGCAAAAATGGGAATCGATTCTAAAAACGCGGTAGTAAATAGTCGACTGAAGGTACATGGGATTGAAAACCTTCGAGTAGTTGATGCCAGCATCATGCCAACACAAACTAGTGGAAACACAAATGCACCAGTTATAATGATAGGTGAAAGAGCATCCGACTTAATTAAGCAAGACAATGGTGTATTTGTATAAATACAGGATAAATAAATTTGAGGATTTTTATTTTCACCCACTTATGTCAAAGAATATTTGTGTAAATAAAATTATTTAATTATGTGTCTTAACAAAAATAGTTTATAAACACATGTCTGTTTCCGTATTGAATAAAAACATTAAACTGTATGTTGTTATCGAGCCTTGGTTAGTTTACATTACAGGTGTATTATCTGAAAATTAACATAAATTTTATCATCAAAACTTTATTATCAGAGTAATTTAATTGTCTTAGTTTTTGGATACTATAGGTAGCATTTGTTTCTGTCATTATGTCGTGGTAAGTAGTTTCATTTATCTATTGTAATTATTTTTAAGTGCGGTTAATTAAATTTTATAAATTTATAATTCTAACAGTACTGCTAGTGCTTGCATGACTCCAGCATTGGGAGCAGCGCCTCAGAGTTTTCTGTCAGCATTGAATTTTTTTGCAACAGCACAGTGTTTAATCACAGAAAATTGGCCACCAGACGCTAAGCTACCCAGTATGTTTAATTTCTGTTATTTATAAAGGTATTAAAGGTATCTACATATAGAGTATCATTAAAGAATTGTTCAATTTTGTAGACTTCGACGTGTTTGATTTTATAATCGTCGGCGCTGGTTCTGCAGGATGTGTCGTAGCTAATCGTTTATCGGAAAATGAAGATGTGAGAGTTTTATTAATCGAAGCTGGTGGAGACCCTCCTGTAGAAAGTATTGTACGTTTGTTATATAAAAATTATGCATTACGTAAATTTATTTAATTATTGCAGTGATACTTTTTACAGATTCCCGCATTGGATAAAGCATTATTTTCCTCACAATATGATTGGAATTATACTACTGCGTATGATGAAAGAATTAATCAAGGTAACATAAATGAACAATGTCCTTGGCCTCGTGGAAAAATGCTCGGAGGCAGCAGTTCAATAAACGCTATGATTTATATGAGAGGCAGTGATCATGACTATTTGCGTTGGTATAACGAAGGTAATAAAGAATGGCATCCAGATGTTATAAAAAAATATTTCGATAAAGCTGAAAATTTCCAAGATCTTCGATTTAAAGGCACCGATGTAGATAAATCTTATGGGCATCACGGACCACTTGTTATAAATACGTTTAATTATACCGACAGAATATTAACCGATAATATATTGAATGCATGGGAAGACATTGGTATTAGCTCGGTATCAGATTTAAATGGCCCTGAAGTTACTAAAGCGGGAATCATAAAGGCTACAGCATACAATGGCAAAAGGGAAAGTACAAGTAAAGCATATCTTAATCCCATAAGAAATAGACCCAATTTAAAAGTTATCAAAAATACCTTAGTAACCAAAGTATTAGTAAATGCCAGCAAATGTGCCTACGGAGTTGAAGTTATTCGACAAAAAGTAAAACGACGATATATTGCGACAAGAGAAGTAATTATCAGTGCTGGTACTATAAACACTCCGCAACTTCTTATGCTTTCTGGTATAGGACCAAAGAAGGATTTAGAAAAGTTTAAAATTAAAACTATATCTGATTTACCTGTAGGAAAAAATCTACAAGATCACCTAATAGTACCAGTGACAATTTATGGCAAAGACAATAAAACTGAAAATCCTGCAGCAACTCATTTTAACGCAATACAATATTTGTATAACAGAACAGGTTCATTCGCTCAAATTAGTATTTCTGATATAACATCATTCTATTCAAATAGTCAAAATCAACTTTACCCTATTTATCAAAATCATTTTGTATATTTTCCAAAGCAATCTTCAAAAATACATGGCCAATTTAGTTCATATAAAGATGAAATATTAAATTCCGTTCTAGAACTAAACAAGGATCATTCTTTATATTTATTTTTATTTACTTTACTGCATCCCGCTTCACGTGGAAATGTAACTTTACAATCTTCCAATCCGAAAATGCACCCTTTAATATATTCCAATACATTTATTAACGAAAAAGACCTCATTGACACTGCTGAAGGCATTAAAATGTTAACAGAAATAGTACACTCGAAGTATTTTAAATCTATCGGAAGCTTCGTGGGAAGACTAAAATGGACTCCATGTAATTCATTAGAACTCGATAGCATTGAATATTGGAAATGTATAGCAAAAAATTTAGTCCTCACTGTTTTCCATCCTATTGGTACTGCAAAGATGGGTATAAATGCTTCAAATTCCGTTGTCGACAGTCGACTACGAGTTCATGGAGTTAAAAACCTTAGAATTATTGATGCAAGTATAATGCCAAATGAAATTAGTGGAAATACTAATGGACCTACAATCATGATCGGTGAGAGGGGATCAGACTTAATAAAGGAAGATCATAATTTATTGTAAATATAAATGCATTTATTTAATAAATATTAATCAAATATCAGCTTTTATTGTTTAAAATACGTAACTCAAAGGGACTAAATAAACCATAAATCTCTATTAGATTCTAATATGGCACATTCGTAGAATAATGAAATGTCATTATTACGTTTGAATGGCTCCAATAGATGATGTAGAAATAATGATTTCAAATTTCAGTGTAACGTTTACAGGCGTGTCGAGAATAGTCGAGATGTGTGGTTCATGAATATAAATGGAGAAAGCGAATGCCACCGTGGGGTGCTAAGCTTTCGGAAACAATTACTCAACGATTTCACGCATATTTTTAAATTCAAATTTGTAACGCAACCGATGACATACTTATATGGAACATTATAATTCTAATGATATAGGTCGTAGAAAATATATTTACGAGTAGTTTAAGATTTATAGAAAAAAGGGCAGGGTAGAAACAAATACCTACTTCTTAAAATATATTTCATATTTAATAACATATTAAATTTTATATTACGAATGCTGATGAATGAATTACCACTGCACCATATAGACAGCCATTTATCATTAAAGTAAAAAAAAACTAGCACTGTACGTTACTAGTTATTTCATGATTATCAAAAACGAAATCAAACATTCTAGTAAATTTTCACTGTACTTACATAAACTAAAGACGAAATTTTTACGTCGAAACTTTCTGTATATAAAACATATGAAGGAATACAGTTTTATTTACTGTATAAAAGTTTTGTTCATCATGTTGAAGGAAGTAAGGACATAGCATATAATATTCAGTTTCTTTTATTAAATATTTAACAAAAGTTGTCGAATAAAAAAGACCCTGCCAACATTTTTTAACAAATATTATTAAATATCGGCTGTGGAAGTTGTTAAAACCTCGTATCAAATTAAACATACAAATGTCCGTGAAAAATCCCAGAAAACACTTCAAATCATTTATTACTTATAATGATTACATAACCTAAACTAAGATAATTAGTTATGTTCATGATTTAGATGACTAATTATCAATAGTTTTGATTGCCATTCCTATCCCTAACAACCGCACATTCAAACTCAAAGGCTAACCCCAAACCACGCCAGTTGTTTGGCAATAATTTCGGGCCACAGTAAAGCGACACCATCTAATTGAATAATTTTGAGAGATTCATACACTTAGTTATCTCATATACAACCTTGCTTACAACGTTTGCATGTATTAGTAATTTTAAGAAGACAATAAACAATGTAAATATTCACTAAACATCATGCTAATATTTTTATTTTTTCTTTTATAATCTTCATTATATTAGTAATCACAAAATTAGGGTTATAAAACATTCGACAACTACTTCGAGGAAACATATATATACCTATAGAATATATATTTATATATAATGAGCATTTAATGATCAAAACAATCGTAGGAAGTTTTCGAGCACACGAATTAAGGATAAAGCCTGCAGCGTCCATTTATAGTTCTCAAGGGTGTTCTTCGGTCGAGCTATAAAATCAGTCGGGGCATTATCCTGTACCGGATTCGCATGTTGTAAATTAAATAAGGTAATATAAGGTAAACAAATCCCTCGTTTTAAGAGAAATGTGTTACAGAACGAATTTATCAAAGGGCTCTGCGAATATCATGTTTATTAATTAAATTAGAATTGATTATGATGTATTTTGTTTAAAGAGGTGTAAAATATGACGTCACTTAATATAAAATTACACTTATGTTTACGGATACTTTACATTATCTTATTTTAATTTAATATTAAAGACTGCATGAAATATATTTCACATGCAAGTTCATCTTCCCGCGGAAACAATGTATATGCATAATACACTCACAATTCTATAACATGCAGTCGTACATTTTAAGTTTCACTATAAATATAGGTATACTTAGAAATGATCAAATGAAAATAATGATATAAACATAGAGGACAACAAGAAAATTGTCAAATTGAAAACATCAAGATTAAAATACAATTTATAGTATAATATAATACTGCAGATGCTATTATAGACTTCCGAGGCACTAAAGTTTTATATGATATTGCTGAAACGAAAGTACATGCAATTGTGGAACCAAAACACAATTGGACAATTCCGTTTATTACACTGTGTTCTTTGAATGAACCATCTTTACATCGAGAACCACCTAAAGATTTTTCCAGAGTTTTAGCTTATAAATAGTTGTTTAATTTGGGAAATGGGTCTTATTTATCAAAAATTTCGCACAGATGTCGATTGTCTTCTACAGAACATAAAACTTTTTTTTTCTAAAAGTATTTTTATTAGAAATTTCTTTGTTCGTCCAAGCCATTTGTTTTCGATAGATTGTCACAAGTGTTTACCAAAGCATATTATTATTTACTCGTTGTCTACAGAGGGTAACCAGTGATGCGTAGAGAGCGACGTGATTAATATAGAAATCGAGCTTCAATACCGCAGTTCTATAGTTCGTTTCCAGTCTGTAACTGTCGATATAACATACCACATAAATGTATTATTGATTGGATCTTGACTTTTATTTATGAAATATTTCTACCTTTTTTTGTGCAAAACAAAAAAAGAAATTGTGTTTTTAATTAGGTAATCAGTGATACTCTGCGCTAAATAAATATCGTTATTACCTATTAAATCACTGTTACAATTCATTTCACTGACCCATTGAATTCACCCTAGAGTGCTTTTGACCTTCTTCAATAAACTGGTCATATAAATAAAACTTTTCAAATCGGACTGATAATTCTTAAGATTACAACGTTCAAATATAGAGTCTACAAATTTATATTTTAGTATAAAGTGAAGAATAAATAAGAGCTTCACGGTTAATATCTTTTCCAGTATCTGATTCTTACCAGAAAGACAAAGCAAGATTAAAACTAAGTCATTACAAGGTCATACTATTATAGATTATCTTTATATGTATGTGTCTTATCATTTTATTATATTGTTACTATTAATAAATAATGTATAACTAATTTAAAATACTTTATGGTGCTTACTATTGAGTTTTCTATAAAATTAATTATAAAGTTTTTTAATATATTCTTAGATAACACAATAGTCGTATAGTCGAGTGCTGCCTTCCTCATTCGGATATAAATTGAATGTAAATGTAATCGTAGGAAATAGATAAAGTCAAGTCTTCGAAATAGGGTTTTACGTGTAATCTTTTTAATGTACGATCAAACTAAGACTGTGCTGTAAAAAAGCTGTAAACCCTACAAATTGAATGAAAAGGTCTCGGTTTTAAAGGAGGGAGCTGTTATTTTTCCCTTGTCAGAGTGAGGACTACCAAACCTTATTTTGTCAAGAATGTTATCAAAAAAATAATATCAATTACTGTTTGTTTTTACTATAGGTATATAATTTATTGTTATTATTACGAATCTTATAAGAAATCCCGAGGCAATGTTTACACAAAATCAAATAATGATCACAAGAATAGTCATTGTTGCTCTGTATCCATCTTTGTTATCAAAATTAATCTATCAAGATAACTTGAATAATAGCAATATAGTTGTTATAAATAATATTAGGTAGGTACCTACTTATAATAACAAAAGATATAATTAAAAGATAATGTTTATGATAATAATTAAAAGACCGTGATGAATATAAAAGCATATTTTAAGAATATTAGCGTAATGTTTGTAAAACAATTTCCAAACTTACTTAGCTAATAAATATCTATAAATACTTTTTTGAACTAATTTCTTTCTATGCTAACAATTTAAGATATGGAATTGTATGAACTTCCATTTATGTTCACGTACGCCGATAAAAATAGAAATACAATTTAAAAAATGTAGAATAGCATACGATTTTTTAAAATTATGTTAGCTATGTTATATGTTATTTAAATTCTAAACTTAACATTGCATAGAAAAACAATAGTTTACAATATTCATTTAAATTCGTAATTTTAATTCTATTTCAAGTTTATAGCATACGAAGCATGTTGTCTTTTTTTAATTCTAAAAAATATGATACGGAAGTTCAAAAGCAATCTACAAATATGCTGTAAAACTTTCGTTGTTACATACAAATACATACAAACTTCTTTGTTCTAATTTCAAACTTTGCACCTACATTTCAGATTCAAATGAGATACATACACACAGGTATATGTACACTTTAAAATTATAATTTACGACAGATGTTTGAAGTAGTTGAGGCTACCTAAACAAATGTACTTATTTCAAAATGGCGGCTCTTCAAGGCGTCCCGCTTAGATTTTAATTAACATTACTAGAAGTTATGTAAACGGCAAGTCATGCATCGTGATATAAAAAAATAATAAATAATTATTTTAAGTTAAATAACAGTCATACGAACTTATAGCAATTGATTTTAACATATAACAAAAGTGATTTTAGTTCTATACGTATTTTACGTGGTACCACCTCATTTTCTACAGGTTATGTACATACATAGAGGTACACAGAGCGTACTCGAAGTTAAGTCTCAGGAGAATTATTTGAATTGTTTCGGGGAAGTAAACCGGCAAATGATGTTTCCGAGGTTTTCGGCTCACTCATGTGTATTCATGAATCGCTCGCCGTCTTATTCGCCTCAGCGACGAATGAGCGACTTTGATTTTAAAAGCACTCCCGGAGACTTCACCAATTGGTCTGATCGTTTCATTCAATTGAAAATGGTAGAAATAATTAATTTTATTGTTGCTGACAGACGTTTACTTATTTTATTGTAGCTTGTTCACGAGTATTCTAATTTTTAATCATTGATATTTGTGGTTCATTTGATTTGCGTGCTACTTTATAAGCAAGTGGTCACGTGATATATTGAACTTTGCACAGATTTCATATGATATGTTTTCTCTAATACATTTAACATTTATATACTATTAATAGGATCAAAGGAAAGAGCAAAATACGGAATCATTATTATTCCAAGCCTTTACTTGAAATTTGGAACAGATTGTTTTGTTTGTTCAGATTACACGTTTTCTATTACAACATTAGACAAGGCATTAAATTGAGCATTTATATTTTTTATTTTTACAAATTTAAATTAAATTCATATAATTAACTTTTGACCTTCTATAACTTTCAGAAGTTAACCCCAACGTTTAAAATAGGAACAGTATTTTTTTAAATATTTTGAGCCATCCATTTTATAAAAGTATAACATTGTTTAACAACATTTCTGAAACCTCGGAATAAATTAACACGAGGAGTTTAGCGGTGACCTTTCTGTTGAGACTCGTGCGTATTCATGAGTTAGTAGCATTTCGCGAATTGTATTAATTAAAATACGATATTTCCTTCTCTCGACAGATTTTAAGTAGCTTTAAGCTCTTTGGATATCTAATGTTAATTCCCTGTATAGATAAATATAGCTAAGGTAATTTATTGTATTAAGTCCATTTTAGTATGACACAAACGAAGTGAATTAAATCTAACAGAATATTTTTAAAATGTACCTATAAATATTAATTCACAAATAATTTAGTACATTTATATTGTATAATACAAATTTCCTTAGAAATAAAAATTATATTTGTCTACGTATTAACAGTACCTAATATCACAATTTCTATCAAACAAAATATTATCCATAAAGCCATTACCTCTTTTGTAATGTAATAAATTATGGGACCTCAAGTAATCCATTGTTTGTCACGGGATTTTACCCGGATGTTTGTTATTATTTGGGACCGATATTTTGTGAATCCACCTATATTTATACTCAATAGCTATATTAAATATATATACAATAATAAAATATAAACGAAAAAAGTAAATATAATTTAAAGAAATCCTTAGGAAATATTAATTATACGAAACCTAAATTTGTTGCCAAAAGCATTTCCATAAATTTTCCCTAGGTAAATAAAGAAGCCTAAAAGGTATTAACTCTTTAGAGATAATCCTTTTGCATAGTTAACTGACAAAATTTACATAAGTTAAGCCTTCAATAACATCGGTATAGCGATTCTCTTCATTCACGGCAATAATATAGTCATTATTAGTTCTCAGAAAATCATTCAAATATACTCTAAACTACGGGGAATTGTAATTTCCTTCGTAATGGAACTATCCCGTGTAATCCGTTAATGTGGTTGCCTTACAATGAGCGAATCAGTGCGAGGGTCGATATAGCTTGTCTATTGTTTGCGGTCCAAGTCCCAGGGATTGCGTTATGATTAATATCACTTGGTGAACAGATGAAGTGGGAGGACGAGACTGCCTCGGGGATGCGTATGTAAATTTGTATGAGATAACTTGTTTTCCATTGTCACGAGACGCCACCGCCAACAAACTTTACACGCGAACTTAGAATTTATCACTTTAGGCTAATTACAGACAGCTATTAACATTTGACGAACGTTCTGAGTGTTGTTTTAAAAATATTTATAGTAAATAACAATATAGTATGTGATTGGGTTCCGCCAAATGTCAAGACTGTTGTCCTAAAATACGATCCATAAGCGGATATACTTGGTGTATCGTGCCATTCGTAAATTTCCTGCGGTTATTCGCTAATACGATTTGACTTATTTATGAATTTTTTGCGATTTAGCAAAAGATTTTCTTTTTATTTTAGGGCAACGTTTCAAATACTTTACAACCATGGTACTCGCAATTAACTGTTGTTAAATTTTCCAAACATCAAAATATATCACATAATATCTCCAAATTAGTTGAAAATCTATTGAATCATCTTATTCTGCCAGGTAAGAAATATTACTGTATATTGTTGGAGCTGAGTACATAATGCACCATCAAAAGAGATCTTCAATGGCAATACAACAGTCACTTGTGACACAATCGATCCGATATTCCCCATTATACTACACAGAAGCAGCCTCCGATCTATGTAGATATTATACCTATGTACATATATATATAGAATCTATATAAGTTCTGTTAGCCTTATTGAGCTCATATAAAACTTAAATATGCTTATGGCAAAACTTATATTACCCATTGACTTAAACATGTTAGAGAAGGGTCTTATTTTTTATTTAATTATTATTCTTAGACCTATTTTAAAATATCTAATACATACCAAACATCCATATGAAACCATATAGTATTTTATTTATATTTGGTCCTGTATAAAACATATAACTCAGTGACATAAATATACAGTATTAAATATCACACACAAAATAATATCGAAGCGACTTTTATTTTTAATTTATACAAAGTTTTGTGCGTCTAAAACAATTTACGTAAAAGAAACAGTCTCTTCAAATATTGCCGAGAGCGTATTTCTGTAATTGAAATAAGAATTTCAAAGATTCTACGAAAAACAAATTTATTATATCTAGTATGTTGTTTAACAAAAATATAATAATCTTCAAACCCGATTTTATAAAAATACAAACAACGAAACATCTTTTCCCCCTTTTAATATGAAATGTTTGGTATCTTGGGATTGTATAAAAAATTTATTATTATAATACATACAAGTTCATGTTCTATATCTTAATAGTAAGCAATGAAGCGAAAATACTTCATTCGTGTTCCCCTTTTCGTTAGCAATCAGTCATTAAAGTTTCAACTGAACAATTTCACAAGCACGCGAACCGCGTCTGTCAACTGCAACTTTAATATTTCCATTTATTTGTTTGTTACTACAATGTGAATGAAAGTGGATTCATTTTTGATTTTTTTTGAATGATGAATATTGTTTTGATTATCAGAAAGATCAAAATAAAATATTTAAAAATCATAAAACAAAAGTGGATATATTCTTGTTAATTAATCTATTCAAAATATATTTTGCCTCCGCTGGTAACGACAAAATTAAGTCAAGGGTGACTACCGAGCCTTAATAAACATTTTAAATATTAATAAGTTAACATTAAAAGTTAGTGAAATACAAATTGGCTCTGCATATTATATCATTTTAACCTCGACGATAGCCCTCCGGGAAATTACACTTCATCACTTTAAGATGAGAAATGCTAAAAATCTAATCTTCATGTTAATTCCGTTTTGAATAAAAGGAACGCGATAACTTTATTTTGGGCACGAAAGACTCTTGAACACGTTTAACGTTACATAAAATTGCTCATAATTTTGCTGCATTTGCTGTAAAAGACAAGCACATGTAAATTTTATTATATTTCCGCGCAGAATATCTATGTAAAATATCAGAGATTTTTCTTTTACAATAACTTATCTATATATGGCTTTATCCCTTTTTAAATGAAAATACATTTTATTTTTATTATATCTATTATAACATAACAATTTCACATTTTAATTTAAATACCTGTATAGAATACTGATGTAATGGCATTGCTCAAACTGGTTCGTACGAAACAATAAAAAATGTTCCCACAAAAAATACTAAAAAAGCAATGCATTATTTTCGACTATAATTCAATGTTCATTACTAAAACGTTGGATCGAGCATAGTCGCAGTTATAATGGCACACCATCACTCACCGGAATGCACCACATTACGCTAACAATCTGTTACGGGACTTTTGATTACGTAGTCATTTACCAGAGCACGCCATTGTTATTGCAAGAATAATATTTGTAGTTAATTAGTACCTATATTTTAAATAATACTAAATAAGAAAAAAGACTTCATAATATATACATACAATATATACGTACATAAGTTATATGTTGTCAATTCCATATTCGGTATATATATTTCTATTTTCTCGGTCTCGGCCTGATGTTAAGCTAGAGTGCGATCCATGAGCGGAGACAATTGTTACCACAGACAGGTGTCCGCGTGCAACTATGCCGGCTTGGCACACTCCTCTCGTTATCCCGGTTACTTCCAAGCTGTTCCCGAAACACGACTAGGTTGTAGGGGTACTAGCCCGGGACGGCATACTGGCCTAATAGCCATCACCAGTCTGCCTACCAATCTTAAATTAAAACTGATGGTTGTAATTTAAGAAACAATCAAATACATATTCTTGCATGTATTATATTTGCATAGCAATAGATATATATATGAAGTTCCATATCATCATAATTATTCATGTACACGCACATTTTAAGCCTTGTCTTGTGCTCTGTTTGCTTTATATTAGGCTTGGATCAACTCTTATTAAGTACATGCACTGTTTAACTTATGAAGTTTCCTTTAATTAAATTTGAAGGTTTCAACACTCGTGACTTGGTTTAAAATGTACTTAATATAATCCAACAAATATAATTCAGAGATAAGCAACATTCGAACATGACGTATATGAAACAAAATAATGCATGATTTATTCACAAAATTTCTTCTATTGCCTCTTGCCAATAGAAATGTAATTTCATATGTAAATAAAGTTGATATAAAACAGTAAATTATGAGAGCGTTTGGCATTGATGTACTGCGGCATTGCGGAGATCCTTCATTGTAACTATCTCAATCTCAAAACTTATTTGAGCCAAATGAACAGTCATAACAATGACAACTGTCATATGACTACTATATGTACATTGTACATATATCCATAAAAACGTTATTAAATCAAATAGAACACAACAATTTGAGTTCAAATCATTAACAGTCATGCAGATGTCATTAAATATATAGGTGCCTATATACAAATACATATTCGAGTCATTTCCCTAGAGAGATAGGCAGTGACAATGGAACGTCATTTACAACTCCACTAACATGAAACAATAGATTAAAAGGAACAATATAAACTCAAAACGTAAAGATATTACCAAATCCAATAACAATCAAACTTTGTTGAAAAAAAATGAGGAAAACAATTTGTTATTCAAAAGAAAGGATCAACACTCATAAAAAGCATTTACCTAAGACACGCGGAGTCTGACTCTTATAAGTTTTCACTAAATTGATTTACTCTACTTTCAGTGATACCATGAAACGGAAAAAATAACCACAAAGATATGTATGAGTGAGTCTTGTTACATTTTTTTCCATCAGCACTTGTTTATATTCACTTAGCGGCGTGTTATGGATAAAGTTTTCGATGATAAAACAAATAAAAGAGTCATCCGAGGAATTATTTATGTCCTGGAAGTTGGGGTGCACGGGATGTAGTGTTGCTGTTGCTTAACTTATGGCTCTGAAGAAAAGTAACACGTAGATAAATTACATTAAGCTCCATAATTTGCTATGAGGAGGGTTCAAACTATCGAAAGGAAACTTGTTCTAAGTAAATGGCCTTACATTCTTATTAGTAAAAATTACTACTACTGCTAACTCTCTTGTCTATAGCAGTCAAAACCTCTCTACGCGGCAACAGATGTCTCCGCTTATGAACAATAACCAAAATTCAATAAGCAGAGTGTAGTCGCGTGTCGGTCTATCTAAAAAAAGTTACGTTATGTCATTAACAGTGCATGAACTAACGATCTAAACTTTGTATGAAAGAAAAAATCCAGAACTTCGAATAGGCGGGATACTAAAGTAATTTGGAACAAGCAAATGGATATGAGGTAAAAGGAAATAAGTTCCTTTTGGCGCTCGTTCTGAATAACGATGTAACGTACGTGAGATCTATTTGTATACATTATGCTTAACTGTCTGTACCTGCTTTCATATATAGTTAGGAGACTTCTGAAGGCAAAAATCGTTTGGATAAATTACAATTTTTATCGTTTATTTCACGATATATACTTTATTATTATACAAATAAATAATATAAAGTACCTATTTTGATTAAAAACATATTATTTTAAATAGTGTACTAAGGAAAATATGGAATACCTACGTGTACTATATTTATGTCAGTAAAAAAGTTTAGCAGATCTACTCAAATGTTTTTAATTTTCATTAAAATGTTATTGTGAAGGAATGTATAAAAAAACATCATCAATAAATGACAATATCTAATACATTTGTTTCAGAAAATCGTAAAAACATTTTGATATAAAAGGTCAGTAACCCAAAGAATAGCAAACGCAATCAGTCTAAATTTGTACTATATTTAGCCCCCACTAATCTTCTCCAGCTAATGTATCTTAACTTAATCAACCCAAATAGGGACATGTTATAGTGCTTTTGCTATCAAATAAGTCCAAAATAGGGACATAAATTCGTCTGTTACAAAAGACAAGATCAAGACATAGAGATTATGTAAATGTTATTTCTATAAGTATATACTTATAACTTTACAATACTCAATTTACAAATTAGTTCTAACGCAAGTTCATCAGTATGTCAGTCTAAAATAGATGCTATAATAATTTTGCATTAATAATACTAATAAACACGCTTATACATTTATTTACAATAAAGAATAAATAAATAAGTATTAACGAACATGTGTTATATAAACGAGCAAGAATATGTTAAATTATTAATCCCACTAACAAACAATTAAATAAATTAATTTGGCATGGTACACCGCCAAATGCATTTTACTTTTGATATAACAAAACCAAATTTCTAAAAATAATCGTAAAGTTTAACAACGAACGCTGTTTTCAATTCCACCGGTCGTTTGGCAGTGTCTCAAAAAGCCTAAATTTAGAATTTGTAAAGCAATGATATGTTAAACTTGCTTGTTATTTGGTATTTTGGCTTTGACTCAACTTGTCCGACATTTGATTCTTCTACTTAATTTAACACAATTGAATTCAATCAGCTCCTATTTTCTATTAATAAAATATTATATACTAATTTTTAAAAAATAACTACAAAAAAGACAACACATATTTAGTTCGTAAACTTAACAAGTTTCTCTTCGTGAAAACTTGTACTTCTTACTATGTCGATTAAAACTCTTATCTCAGCCATAGTTCTCAACTCACCCGGAGCTTTCTAGCGTAAAGCTTCCATAAATACGCGGACAATAATAAAAATTTTACGAGAGTTTTTCTTATACTCAATGACTCCGAAAACTAGAGCAGTAGTTTCCTTGTAATATAGAATGATGATACAGTAAAGTTTTATTTATGCATCTTTAGTAAAAATAAACCTTGATAGAATGCTCAAAATAATAACATTATGCGTATACAGAAAACTCTCTATCCATCATTTAACAATACAAACTTTAAATAACAAGATAGTCCCAACAATAATTAAAACTATTGAACAGATGAAATAAAGTCAGTTGAAATTATGGCACGAATGACAGCTTCAAATCCCTA
Organism: Tineola bisselliella; assembly: GCA_028551675.1. NCBI lineage: Eukaryota > Metazoa > Arthropoda > Insecta > Lepidoptera > Tineidae > Tineola > Tineola bisselliella. The sequence continues at coordinate 106,572 of JAPWLS010000244.1, forward strand.
GAGAGTGAAGTTCTGCTGGCTTCAACATTTCTATTTAATGAGGCAGTTGCGGCACCCACGATGTGAGACAATGTGATGACAGGAAATTTTATGAACAGCGCCGAACATGACGTACAGGATTTATGTTGATATAGCACAGACATGACGTATCAACGTTTATGTTGAAAACCCATTTTCTGGAACGATATTTTTTATGATTTTTATCGATTGGAAGAGTTATTAGATAAAACAAAAACATTTCAAATTGATTTAGTATATATTAAAATTAGAATATAAAAAGTACTCAATAAAATAATTTCTATCTTCCATCGTAAATATTTTTACAAATTATATTCTGTAGCCAAAAATATTTTTTGTAAACAGAAACCCTGCTAAATAGGTTTTAACAATAACTAAAAATTTCAACTGTTTTTGATACATATACCTACTTAACCATTGTTGTATTTGCTTTATCATTGTTTTTAGTATTAACATTGTTCTAAAGCCCACCCATTGTTATAAATAAAACAATGCAAAACTTTAATTCATCCGTTTTCAACAAGCCCAGAGAGAGATAGCCGATCGACCTTACTACGAAGTTTTATTTTATGATTTTTTTGCACCTAGATGAATATTCTAGCGTCGAGATTGTTTCAAGATGGAACTGGTAGATTTTTAAAGACTACATTAAACTTTCTTATCTGTAGTTTTCCATTATTCTTTTGGAGGAGTTTTCCACATTGACTTAAAATGCTTCGAAAAGTAACAGCATTATTATAAGATTTAAATGATATTAATTCTACCTCATTTATCTTAACAAGAGAATACACCTGCAATCTGCATGACTTGTAATTCAAATTAAATAATTAATCAACTGTTAAAGAAAACGTTCTACTTACCAACATCTATCATCATTTATCAGAAGAAAGCTTCTATTATATATGCTGTGGCATATTTTCATCTAAATTCCGCACAGACTACCTTAGCTCTGAGGAATACTTGGGTCATATAGATAAAATTAAAGTTAAATATAAAGTTTTACTAATAATAAATAAATATATTATGCACTATGGAAGAAGAACAAACATAACGCATATTTGTTCCCATCGGTAGTTGAATCCAGAATAATATTAAACATAGGCAATAAATATGACGAAAATAATCCTAAGTTTACTAAAATGTAAATTAAACAATTATATTTATGTGAATATAAATATTAATTAATACAAACAATCCTTGTATTCCGTTGTTACAAAGAAAATTCTCCAAATTCAAGTATTTGTCGCCTAAAGACGCCGAAGCCACAGCAGTGTGCGGAGGAGCGACAGCAAACGAAATGAACGCCACTCTCTTCACGCTTCGATGCTTGTTCCTTAATTGAATTTTGGTGACTTGCTGGTACACTATACAAGTTTCAACGTTGCTCTAAAACATTCCACAACACCTCAGGTAATTCGTCTCCAGTGTAATTATGCATACAAGTGCATTGTCCTTGTTTTCATAGGTATGCTGTTACAAGGGTACTAGGACAAGAAGAACACAAACATGTATACATACTACAAATCCAGAACCAAAACAAAATGCCAGCTTTTAAAAATACTTAGTAGGTATCATATTATCAATAAATATTTCAAAATAAATATTTGTTTTTAACGAGAATCTAACCCGGTAATTAAGCGATACCTAATAAAATGTCATTATATTAAGATTTTTCATTGTAATACAACTGACAGAATATATTTTTGTGCCTTAAATTATTTTCTCAACGAGCAATATTCGATCTCGTTCAAATGTGACAAAATTTTATTAATCTCCGTTATATTCACCCGGCTCATTGGTAAATATGAAATCGAGTCGAATCAGATTAGAGGCGTCACACGCTTCAACAGCTCCATCACGGCCACTTCGAATATTTAATATACGATTTCGTATTGACCAAATTTATATTATTACAGAAAATTTATTTACGTATATCAAGGTTAAAAACTGATTTCTAATAACTATTACATGTATTTTTTGAATTGTTTGATTATTATATCTATATATATATATAAATTTGCTTCTGCATATGTAATTCAAATACAAGGACAATTGGAAATACAATAAAACTAAAACGTCACCGAATGAAGGCAACACTGATTCTGATTCTCTCTAACTTGAATAAGCCTTTTACGAATAGGGTACAGTCAATTTAAACTCTCCTAATTGGTTTATAACTTTTGTTTGACGTTTTTCACGTTCAAGAAAAAACTAGATTAATTGCCTTTGACAGAAAAGGTGAAAAGCTCGTGCATTTAAATGGCGCATTCACTGAGCTGCCATGAAAACGCGAGATGTAGTTTTTATATAAGCTGTTCAAATCAATTTAGTTGGAAAAAGCAGTATCTCGTTTATGCTATCAAAATAAAATAGAGAATAGCTCTATTAATAAATAACGCACATTTAACTATATTTCTCAGTTTCAAAATCATATTTTTCACATTTTTAAAAATGTATATTTTGATAATTGCAAACCTGCATTACGAAAGCTGTATACTTATCGTATATACGGTTGATTCTAGTTAAAAGAAAGTAATTTGTGTTGCACAAAACTACCTATAAATTTATAGTTTGACCAATTATCGGAAACGATATATCATAGTCGTGCGAAAACTACAGTTTCACATATGTTACAATTTAAGCATATAATTCTAACTGTTCCATTAAATCATAGCTTGGAACAGGAAATTTATCACTTTTAGCAAATGCTAAGTACTTGAAAATATTCAATTTCTAATTAGACTAGACCAGCGGTTCTCAAACTTTTTTGGCGAAGGAAAAAGCCTTGATATAATTATAAAAAACTGATTTATATGTATTTATGAATAATCATATTGCAATGTAATATTACGTAATATTTAGTTGGAATATTTAGATGTAACCTTATAATCTCCCTTTGGTAGGTATTTTTTGCATTATTTTAGCCCTAGGGTTCCGCGGAACACCACTTTGAGAATGGCTGGACTAGACTTACCCTATACAATATACATACTCGTATATCTACATAACAATCTACATAAAAAATGAATATTTATAGGTATGTATAGTTCAATGTTTACAATTTTAAATTCGTCTGTATATATATATTTTTTAAACCAGAATAGATGCTTTGTAAAATATAAACAGTATTTAATTTCAACAATCCAGTTAGAAAGATTGAAAGATCCTTTAAGAAATTGGAAGCGGGGTTTTAGTCAAATAACCATTTTTGTATTGGAATTTAGAACTATAATACCAAAAAAGTATATTAACTTAAATTAAGTCTATTAATAATTGAACGTATCTCGTAAAAGACGGCGGCTAGAGATGACTTGTCAAATATCAGTTAATTTTCGCTCATTTTCTCGTGTCAATAAGTGCGGTTTGAAAACAAACATTAAATTTGTTCAGCACGAGATTTTGGTTTCTATTCAGTCTAATATAGACGTTGAATTGAAAAGACAAATAGTAGTAACATAAATTTTTCATTGTTTTAATAAAAAATTTAATGGAATTTTCATTACAAGTAGAATATGAGTTTTATAAAATAAAAAATTAATTGCAATATTTTATTAGTGGCTGTAGAAGGACATTCATCATAAAAACACAATTACGTTCACAAGTTAAACCTACAGACAGTAAAAGGCACAAATTAAGTTATAACGGATATGAAATTCATTTATTTCATAAAGAGACAGGGAAACTTGATTTTCGCGTACATTTTTATTACGCTACCATTTACTTTATGCCCAAATGATGTACGATAATAGGGACCCATCCAAGTTTACGACCTTTAGCCTAAAGCTATAAAAAAACGCCGCAGGTAAATGATTAACTATTAAATCAAACACGACGAAATATGTGGTTAACGAAGTTGATAAATGTCAGAATTTTAAAATTTAAATGATCCCCCAATACGTAAATGTTGACCAATAGGAATACCAAATACAATGACACGTAAAATTCATAAATCTTGTTAGAATGATTTAATTCTAAAACAAAATTATTTTTAATTATGAAAAAAGAGACACTAAGTATTCTGTTTTTGCGATTCCTATTCTATAATTTATTATCTTTAAATATTTTCCCGTTTCATAAATTTAATTATATTTATTCGAACAATATATTGAAACATGTATTAATTTACTATAAAATAATGAACCTCATAACAAAATATTTATACCTATACATATTTTTCACACCATTTTTATATATTTATATTTTTCCCACCCAACCTTCTCCACCTTTTGAATACGTAATATAATTTGTATTTAATCCCACACTATTAAAGTTTAGTGAAGTTAATAATAAATAAATTCGTGTCGCAAAATTGCCAGCAAGGTCCAAAGCCAGTGGAAAAATACTTTTTTAAGACAGATTTTACTTTATTTCACACTGTCTTTCCATATATTTTGTAACTATTTTGAATAAATAGTTAATTTGCAAAATACTTAAATACTGATCCAATGGATAGATAAATATGCCCTTTTACGTGTCTATGTGCACGTATAGGTAGATGCAGTCAAATAGACGATTGCATTGTATCTAAAATTTTGAGGTAATAAAATATATTTATAAATGCGTGTAGACTTATATATAAGCATTTTAATTGTTAATTTATTCATAATAAGCTCACAATTGCTATTAAAATACAAAAGTATGTGAAGAAGAGAAATGTAGGTTTTTCTACATTGATATATAAAAAATGCAAGACCGGCGACCATCGTCATTAGAGTAATGGCTACCGCTGGAGTCGCATTCGTAAATTATTGCAGCAGTCCCGTGAAGAGTCGCACTGTTTTCCACCACTTTATTTATATCTACTTCAAGTTTTAATGTCTTTCATAATGAGACAACAATGAGACAATCTTCAAATTATTTAATTATTATAATAATTTTGATAGACAGTATTAATAACGTCTATTAAGTTGGTTATTATAAAAAGTACCTATAAGATATGTTTTTTTTTTGTTTGTCTGAATGAACTACAATATACTGCAATAAAAGCGATAACAAAAAATACCAATCGTAAATGTTAACCAAAGAAACGAAGATCTAACCAATGACACACGCAGACTTTTACTTCTTATTCCCAAATTGATCCTTATTTCCAATACAAATAGAAGTTATATTAGAAAGCAGCAAACCTAAGAAGATATCTGCTTGTTTCCTACATAACAAATTGCAGGAAGTAGCGTAAAGTTACGGCTGTAAGCGCTAAGGGCACGTGTGTACCGTCTTTGTATTCAATTGTGGCCTCACATCGCGGTGAGGAATAGCCCCTGAACAAATAAAACAGACGTGTAATGTGATTTACTGTATCACCTATCTGCCTCCTCCATCGAAATATTATGTACAAGGGCCAAACTGTCGGAATATCACACAAATTAAACCATGCTCCCCTTATTGGTATGAATAACTTCTTGCTCGGCTTTTGTACTCTTTCTTTTGCTATAATCTTTTTTAAGCTAGAGTGCGGTCCGCGAACGTTGACAACTGCTACTACATAAAAATGTCAACAGACAACAGTCGTCTTCACTAGGGCGGGTTTACGAGTTGAGAATACACCGAGAAGGAGTTATAGACACGACAGTTAATGCCTAAAACATAAAGTACTGAAATATCAAATTAACGTATTTATTTTACAATATAAATGTTCCTTTTTTAATTTTAATAGCATCACACTCCGCTATAGCGATTTTTTGTTAAAATTACAATTACTAAAACAATTGCCGATAATAAAAAATTGTATATTATTTCTACAATTTTGACATAGGATATATAAATTAATACCTTTATATCCAGTTTCTAGTAATGCATTAATTTTGTTTTATATAATTTATTAAAGTAGAATAAGATATTAACTTTATTCATTATTTATAACTGATAATCGAAACATAATAAATAAGGTAGGAGTAGGTATTAATAGGGAACTTGTAACCTTTAATACAACAGAACTCCCACAATAATTAATTATTACAAAACTTAACATCACTGATCTTAACAATATTTTAATTCGATAAAAAATAAGCTAATACCAGTTTTGCGAGATTCACCTGTCCTAATAAAACTTAAACGCGGGTTTCTTTTTTATGCATATAAAACAAAACGTAAAAAAGGCTTTATACGAAAAACTGTTAAAATAAAAACGTAGCAAATTTTCATAACAGAAATAGCGTGCACAATTACTAATTGGGGTAGACGATGTTGGCGAGATGTTGTAGTGACTAGCGTGATGGACGCCCGCTTCCGCCGGAAGTTTAACGTCGGCCATGCTCGTTTTTCACAGCCGCAATTTGTCGCGTGACTACTAAATTGTCAAGCTCCTGCGAGGAGACATTATTAATCTGTCTATCTGGGTATACGATAATTACGAGATAGGAACTAGGAAGAGAAATAAAATATATTTAACGTGTTATTTAATCCTGATCCCTCACTAAATAAGTTTTGAGTTAAATATTGTAATGAAGTCAATATGAAAGTCAATAGAATATGCTACCATCGAATATATTACCATCGATAATGGCAATTGTTTTATACTTGTCATTATTGATCTGCCGAGTTAATTCTTGTAATATAATAAACTTGTTCTTAGTATATTTGAGTCAGGTTTTGAAGGATTTTTTAAATAAAATAGTATAGTGTAATCCTAGATAAAAACAATATTTGACATTTTCACAGATTCAGACTCTCATAAATTGCTTTTTTACTCCCGACATTTTTACTCCATACAATCTGTATTTAATACATTACTCTACAATAAAAGTTATACGAGTATCAGCTATAATTTTGCCATATCTAGGATTGCGAGGTTTTACAACGTCAACGAACATCAAATTGTGATATACCATATAAAATATTCTTTGGGTACAGCGAATAAAATCATAATGTAGCATAAAGTTGGTGTAATTTCATAAAGTGCGTTCTAACACACTGGCTGTTAAATGTTATGGAAAATTATCCTGCATACGCGTAAATTGATCATTATTTATATTATAATCTTATAATACACGTTTGGAGAATTATTTTCTTTGCATTTCCGCTACATCATAAATTCGAGTGTTGAGCGTCAAGCGAAATACGACTACATGTCGCGCTACTATAAAATATATTTATCATTATTATAAAAGGTACAAAAAAGACTAGTAAACTTATAAGCATCGAGCAAAAGTTTTAACGATGCTCATAACGACCTCTTGAAGGGAAGTTTGAATTCGAACTAAACGACAACAGTAAAATTAAAAGTCATGTCATTTGGGAGTTTGCTAACAACATATCCATAGCTATTATGTTGAAGGTTTCAAGGATAAAGCTGCTCCTGTTTTATGTCTTCCGTCCTGTTTTTAACCCTTTTGCTAAATGAGTTGTGCAAACATAACTAACTGTATGAATAATTATAATATAGATCAATTTAAAATCAATAATAATTAATGTTAATTTTACGAAGGTGATCACAAAATATGACACCTACTAATCGCATTTTAATTTTAATAATCCAACATAAACAACTACAATAATAATTAATCTCTCCACTTGTTCAAATTCTTTAGTTAAATAATTGATAAACTGGAAATGTTCATTGAAACGGGTGGTAGATAATAAATTACGAAGATAAACTCTACAGTTCCTCCCCGGCTTCCGACGAGATAAATAAAGTTTTCATCAAATCGTGGAAGTTGCACGCAACCGAGTTCATTTTAATTAATTGTAATTGCAAAATGTATGACGTACAATTCATATTTTAAGCATTTTATATGATTTTCAATATTTATTTAAGTCACTACATACCTACTATATTTTAAATAAATATTTCTTTTAATTCAAGTGCTGTCGAAGGTTACCCTCGAATATAATTTTACTAATTTAAAATACTTTATGCGAGTTACAATTGCCTTTATTTTGTTTGATTTAATCCGATATTTTAAAAATTGCAGCTGTTGTGGTCTTACAAAGATGTTTTTTTCTTAAATTTTTAATTCTCGAACGAATTACTAATCCTTTTCTTTTAGTTCATTTTTGTAAAAAGCGTAGAAATATTTATTAACTACAAATTAAAAGTTCAACTAAAGACCGTCCGGCTTCTTGACAATACTAAACTTAATTAAAGTCTTTTGAAGCAACTGAATTGTCCGCAGAACTGCAAAGAAAAACTACGTGAAAGCGGGAAACATTTAGTTTGGAAGTTTAAAGAAAATTAGCTTTATTTGCATTATAATTGGACAAATCATAGAATTAGATTTATTTCAACCACATAAAATAGTGATTTAAAAAAAGAAATTATATAATATATTAAATGTTCTAGAACCTCTAAGAACAAAGTCATTAACCCTAATTTACTAGAACATTAAACTAATGCAGTTTGGCCAGTCCTAGAGTTATTCATGATAATTTGAATCAATTTGATGTATTTAATTCGAATAGCTTTACTTACTACAACATGAACAAATACAATCACGTGTGCACATGTTTCCATGGCTTCTCCAGTATATTTTAGTGACAGGTTTTTTAAAAATAATAATTGTCGAAAGAGTTATATGGGCAAACAATTGCCTACAAACAGTTTATCTTTAAAATATAGTTTTAATTACCTCTTAAAACACAGGAACAGGAAAATAAAACTGGAATGCAGTTTCAGTGCAACTTTCTTGAAAAATTTAAATTTTGTTGGGAAATTTAAAAAAAAAGAAGAACCGATTGTCCTTTAAAAATGCTTTCAGTGAGTTAAAACGATTCTCAAATATTAACATAACTCTCTCAGTAAGAGGCTGAGAAACTTTCTTGTGATATTATCTTGTAGGAAGTTGATTTTTTCGCATTGGAGTGTTCAAAGGCAGACAAACTTTTAATTTAAAATACTTCGAAGAATACTTTGCAACTCTATGGACTATAATCAATATTTAATTTGTTTTGTATTCGGCTTCCAATTTGAGATTTTAATATCTTGCTAAACTCTTCAAAGTCTATGTTTACCGTATATCACCATAAGCTGACGTTAGTCAAAGGTTCACAAAAAAGTTCAACAAAAGAGAATTGAGTCATTTACCAGCAACGCCATGTATAAACTTCCACAAAAAAGCGTGAATATTCGCCTAAAGCTCCCCAGCCAGCACAGAACGAAATGAATTTTTTCACCTCTATTTTGTAATATGAACCGTAGCTATTGTGCAACGATGTGAAAGTTTCATTTTTGGTTATTATCATGATATTGTCCTCGTATATGTAAATAAGTAGAATATATTTAACGTTTCATAAGAGATATTATACTCGAAAAACAATGGGTTTCGTAAATCATTGAAAATTGAAATAAAGCACTTAGTAAATAACTGTAGACAGTAGATAGAGTTGTCAATCCAGTCGAATCCAGTAATTCATTGATGTTAAATCGAGAATAAATCTGGGGAATAAATTTAAAGATCGTTCGAGAAGTAAAACAATTGTAAAAGTCAAAGGTAGATAATATTTTTTTGTTTTTACACCTGTTCTAGGAGTTGATTCGGTGTACACAAGCATGCATGTATGAGATGTCGAGGTGGGACGTACCCAGTGGCCGGCAACTAAATTGGAGTTCACAGTTCGCTGATTCAAACATTCAGAAATGAGTCAAATTTTTCAAATGTTATTATGAAGAAAATTTTCAAATAAAATCTTTTTCATATTGTTAAGTATTTATCATATTATAGTTGAAGATATTTTATTATATTAACATGAAATATATATAACAAGAAATGCATATTATAATTCTAAATTACATTAAGTTTTCAGTATAACGACACGAGACGTATTTATGATTTGTAACGTCGTCAGTCGCATTAAGTATTAGATTAATTTATAATTAAGAAAGGGTGAAACTTCCTTCAATTCTTACTTTAAGGTTGGTTGTCTAAAAGAGAAGTTGTTTTCAGCTGCTGTGATCAGCTGATCGCGGCTATATTTTTCGTTACAATAAAGAATAAATAAACAAATAATATAATAATATATAATATAAAAATTTTAATTTAGTCATTTTGTATTACAGTATTATTACTATTAAAGACCTAAAAAAGAAATATCAGCCATGATGTGCTGTCATTGAAACGACGGTTATTTTCACCAAGCAAAAAATATGATATCTGATATCAATCATACCACAGGCAACGGTTGATTTTTTGAAAGTCACGCTAGTTTTTTTATGATGTCGTGTTATATTTGATTTTACATTTAAGAACTTGACACTTATATATGTAAATACTTTAAAGCAAAATAATAGATAAGTACTTTTTAGGGCGAATAATAATTGCAGGCGTATGTAATAAAAATAGTACAGAATTTACGTGAATTTCGACCTACAAAAGTAAAAATAAAATTTCGTACAGGTAAGTTTTAAAATGCATTAAGACCAGAACGGAAAATGTGAACCTAAAACTTGTTAACAATATTAATGCGCAAAGAATTCACACTCTTGAAACAAATATGAAAACAATTTAAAATTGTACAATACATTTTACCAATAAGAATTAAATGTGTCATTTTGTAATAATAATACAACTGTTTCAAACTGTTTTGTTTTTATAAGAATTACAAATTATTGGGAACCTAAAAAGGACGTGATGAATAAAAGAGGAAAATAAACCAATACAAATCTATTAAGATTTTAGCAAAAAAAATAATCAAAAGAACTTAAACTTAAAATGTAATGTTTTAAAGATGAGAATTTGAAAATTTTAATCTTTGAAAGGATTATAAGTATCAAAGCTTTTCCTCATTAGGGTGTAACTCTTGCAACTCGCGAGTGGTTTTAGCAGTACTATAAATGTTCACTCATTTCTTGTAATTTTCCACTGAGTACGTTTCACCAAGATACTACTAATTCGGATTTCAAATCCCGGAACCTTCGCGGTCCGACGATTCCCTCGTATATCTGTGAATTATTACCTTAATTACCTTCTATATATGTTCACCTATTTCAATCTAATAACACATAATCTTTATTAATACAGATAATAGATAATAATGTTATTACCAAAGTATGTCCATACTTAGTAGACAGTATTTGACAAGTCGCCAACGATGTAATATATTTTTCGTAAAATGCACGATAGCTGTTAACAAGCGGAAGACAGCAAGTTCATTCGTGAACATTTTCCTAAACTTGTGTTTCTCGAAGTGTATTGGTGAATTATTATTTATTATACTATAAAAACTCTACTCTGTTGAGTTAAATATACCTACTACTGAAGCCATGTCAAACGAAATCTAAGCGAAAAACAATATACCAGTGCGTAAACTTGTATGTTTTAAAATTTAAGGCGGAAAATAAAAAAAGGATCCTAATGTATTTGAAAAATTTATTATATATCAATCCTCTTAGCGTAACAACTTTGTTCCTGATATCCTTTTACCTGAGAATGTCAAATAAATACACAAACAGCAGAAAGACAAGAGAAAGCAAACTTCTCGCAGAATGGTAATATTTAAATACGGTGAACGTTATCATTCCATTTTTATTTATACAAGCAAGAGGGAAAACACTACAGTCAGAATTATAAACAATTCTGCCTTAAACCGCTTTTATTTTTTGGATTTAGGTTATATGTGATATTATTTTTTACTGAATAATTATTTATGAGAGGATTTTCTTAAAAAGATAAATTTTATTCCAAATACCATTGTCATTTTCATTAATTCATTTTTTTAAAGTTGAATTGATTTCAACGCTTAATTTCTAGTTTATAGTTTACCGTATTGCTAATTTAAAAATCTACTCATTTCTGTATTGTCATAAACTGAACAAATGTAGTAATGATAAATTTTGTAGGTATTTAAAACTGTGAACATACGTTTCATTGTAAAACTCGCCTTGCATTTGTCTCATATGAATACGATTTTAAATGCAAGCTTAAGAGAAGAACACTAAAACACCCTCTGTAGGATTTCCTCTAAATCCATAGTAGTAAGATACCTGTATAAAGTGCAGTTGGTCTTTATTACATTTCTGTAATTCGAATTTACTGTTTTATTTTAGTAATATCAAGTAAATAAAACATTACTATTGCAATATCTTATATTATATATACTTTTTTTATGATAGCGCGGAGAACCAAGACCCAGAAATGTGCATCTCCGCAATGCCGGCTTGGAAAAGCGAATACACACCGTCCAGGTTGACAGTTATGCCCTCCTAATTCCGAGAAGGGATTAGGCCACTTTATATTGATAAGTAAAATATGAGTAGTAATATACTAAGTTACTATTAAATAGAAATAAAAGTAAAATTACAAGTCATGTGGATGTTCCAGTGAGACAGGTAAGTGATGTATGCGACTCTTAAAGCTTACGTTGTAACAATTTATGTGCAACAAAAGATCAAAACAACAGCTCAAATAAACAGAGGTTTCTCCTCCGGTCCAACTTCAAGTAACGTCTATTTATTTGGTAAACATTCAGAATATAAAGCAAAACAGATATAAAGTTTTAATCGACTACAACTCTTGACTTAAAACCAATTTTTATATTTCAATTATACCAAATGTGTAATATGTTTTTAAAAAATTGAAACATTGAAAAAAAAATCTACATAAACAAATTTCTAAATAGGATAAAATGTTGGTTTAAGAGAAGGGGGCAGGTTTGTTGACGTCAAATATGTCAATATAAGTATGCCATACACATATTTTGTTCGACCTCAGAATATAAAGGGTGGTGGACCTTTAGACGATCGTATTACGATGATGTGCCTCCATCTATCAAATCCCCGCCTCGGCATTTACTTTATTTGTGAAGTATGAAAAACTCAAGGTGAGTTTTCGGAGAAGGCAATACGGGCTTTAGCTTACCAAATTCGATGTTTTATTAATATATTGTCTACAATAATTAAAACTATTTTTTTTATATAATAGTATAAATTATTATACAATTTAGGAAAAAATATAAGATTTTGTAATAGCGAGTTTTCTTTACAAATATAATGAATATAGTTGTTGATCATATTGAATCTGGGTTTTCTTCGTAGCTCAATGGTCGTGCTTTCCTTTGAGCTATCTTTTTCTCAGCAGATTTGTAGACAAATCCGCCTTGGCAAGCTCAGAGGCGAAGCGGTTGGAAAGGAAATATTCAACTTATATTTGCTTAAATCATGCACCGTTCTGAAACGCAACGTTATCAAACTTATACGTTATGAATTAAGTTTATTTCAAATATAAACACTTAATTCGTACTGAATAACTTTTACGTTTTAAAATTTATGTCACGAAGTATTTTGGGCCTACCCAATCTTATTTGTCTTCAAACTTAATAAGTGAGAAATACAAAATTGTTTCTGAGATTTGGTAAATGAAACTTTGTTTCAACTCACAAAGCTGTCCCCGAGACAGACTTCTCTGTTAATTTCTACAATTTAATATTGTTAAGGCGAAACAGAAATTTGATTGTCATTAGGAGTTTTCGTTCGTTCGGTTAACAAGATCTCAATGTCTTCAGTAATTTAATACTTGACTGAATAGATGAGCAAAAGCACGATATGAATAATCAATTATAAACTAAATCAGGTATCAAATCTTCGGAGACCGACGTGCTAATTGTCATTTAACCAAAAGGTGTGAAGTAAAACAAAAAGTACGTGTAATATTGACTCAGTATTAAATGAAAAGGAAAGGAAATCGTAATTAAATGTAAATCTATATATCAAAGTACACCTCATGACATATAATAATTCTCCCTGAAATATCAGCATTTAGGCATGTAAACCTAGGCACTTCATTATCAATGAATTACCACACCGTGTTATGCGAAATATAAATAGAAGCAACCAGGGAGAAACCTAAATCGTTGTACACTCGTAAAATATATAACACCCGCAGGCCGAAACCGCTCCACTCCACCCGCGTTGGTGAGGGCCATTTTCTATTCATAAATTCATGGCCATCGTTGCTCTAATGGACAATTTTTCTCCAATATTTTCATGCCTGCTCTTTTAATGGTCGAAATTGAAATGCAAATGCGCGCGTTCCGTTTGCAATTCCAGAGAGATTTTTATATACTAAGTAGATTCTACTCAGACTACGATGACAGTGCAAATAACAACGGTGTACGAATATGTAGATATATTAAAAATGCCCTTAAGCAAATCTAACAGAGATTCAAATGAAGAAAGTTTTGATACATTTAAAATATAAAAAAATATGAATTGTAATTAGTGGTGATAAATTATATCCCGGGTTCACACACGGTTAAAACTGTCCACTACAAACTTAAGCCTTGTCGCGGCTATTTGTCAAGAAATAGTGACCGTATTTTCATTAACTTGCTCCAGAAATACTGGTCTTGTTTGTCACGACACTTGTCCCTAGCTAATACAATACGAAGGTTTAATCTTGGCCATTCAGCTAGGAATTTCACTGCTCAGTCCAAAAGGGTTCCTTGTTTTGAAATCTAAAGCGATCTATTGTAATTTTCACAATAGCCTTATTAAACAATTAAATTCGTAAACTTGGGCGTTTAAGTAAAATATTTTCGCAACTATTCTCTACTTCAGCTTTATCACATTTAATTTTAATGTTTAATAATCATGAATAAATCCTAGACTACATATTTTATCTCTAATTTTTGTCCGTCATAAAATTTTCAACAACAAACAAATCGTTACGAACATTACATAATGAAAAACCTTCGCTTAAATCTATTTAAGTCTAAACAAGAACACAGTGATGTGTAATTATTTAGGAACCAAAATGTTATTAGAGAAATTCCAAGAACACAATAAAGAAGCATTCACTAACAGTTGAATAAATAAACCGTCCCCTAAGCGTTTCAGACATATATATTTGAACCTTAAAACTAATATTCACATATTCCCACTAATAGGAAAACGTAAATATTATATGTACGAGTATACTAAACTGCTTATTATAGGGGAAATAACAAACTATCTCATTTATTTTAATTCGATAATTGGAACCTTTACAACCATAGTGGTTATGGAGAGGAGTCATTAAGCAGCACAAAAATAACATATTGTTGCGAATAACTCTAGAGATCAATACTAAAGAAACATTTGGTATCAAACGCGATATGAAATTAAACCGTGGGGGTTTTCATTATAATATTTAATTCAAATAAACTTAAATAATATTTGTTCTCTGCACTGGTCACTAACGAGTGTATGTAGACAAGTATGTAATTAAGGTTACAGTAATTATTATTTCTGTTGTGTTATCACGTACATACAGTAATAAGGGTCGTGTTAACCCTTACAATAAACTTCTCCTGACGGTCCGCTCTAACTCACGATCATTCTTCTATTAAAAATATATTTTATTTTTTCCTATAAAGTTCGAATAACAGTAGAAATATGTTAAAAGTTATTTATTGCAAAAAGGCACGCGCATTTTACAATATTTAATTTAATCATAATATTTCAATTATGTCACATATACACAATATTCAAATGTCCTCTAAAAGAAATTCAAAAAAAGATGACAAGAAAAGTTCGACTTCATTTTTATCATTAACAATCTGTCACATAAACATTCACAAAAATATATAATAATAAAAAATAAATGTAATAAAATTAAAAGACCTTAATATAATGTGATAATAAATTCTTGAACCATATCTAAAATATACAAAAAAGAAATGTCATTAAAAGTACGTGTTAATAAACTTTAAATCACAACATTAGTGTGCCAGCAAACAAAATCACGCGATCAACATTTGACACGAGCGGGTTACGAATTGCAATCACGGTAGGATCCAAAATGCTAGCGAATTTACTGGATCATACACTGGATAAACATTGACATAAGTGGGTGACCAAAATTGTTAAATTTAGCGTAATTTTCGTTTTACAACTATGACGGCATCAAAATAGAGTAAGCCGGAAATTTATATTATAAGCTTTTTAATCATGCATACATTTAATTTCAAATTTCTGTATCCGGTTAGAAGAGGAATAAACATAGAGAATAGAAGGATATAATAGACAAGATTAATCGATAAATTATCGAAAAAGAATTACAACAGTGAAGCAATCATAGTATCTCCCATCATAACATGCAGGTCTTGTTAAACATGACACAGAAAACACATAAATATACGTATAGGAAGACGAACGTGAAAGCCTTGTTTGTATAAAGCAAAGTCATTGCGAGTTTTACGATCTCCATGCGTAGGGTTGCCAAATGAGGTCATGAAAAAGAGATTCAAGCTCGATATGAGGAATATGTAAATGATTTTTTTTATTATTGTACAACTACTGAATGCTAGTGTTATACAAAAACAATGAAATTTGTTAAATTTACATTTTACTCATAGTAACTCTATTTTACTCCGAAAAACGTTGTCTTAACCTTTTCTAATTAAAAGTTATTTTTATATTTACTGACAAAAAACCATTATAGTTTAAACTAATTCCCTTTTTTGACAGTGTTCAATGAACAAAAGCGTTATTGACTCAAATTACAATTTATAGTTTAATAAGTGATTGGTTATTCAAGTAAATTAAGCCATGCAATATACCACAAAAGTTATCCAAAAATACACAAATTACCATTGATTAATTTTACATGAAATTAATATCAAAAACATGGTTATTATTGAAAATTTTCGTGTCGCTTTCACATTAAAATTAATGACAAAAACTTCAGGATCGCACGAACTTTGCCAATATGCTGTCGAACAATTTTAATAATTCGCAAATGACGCGCCCTCTACGGCATGGGCGCTCGCTCACACCAACTACATTTTTTTATTATACATGTTTTCTCAAACGAAACATCGCTAGGATTTCAGCTATTTACATGTAACAAATAGGTATGGCATCAAAAAGGTATTATAACATTTTCCTTTGTAACATAACTTTCATAACAAAATACTTCCGATTACTGTAATATCTAGCATAAATTTTTTGGTAATCTTTTATAAATATATAACAATATAATTTATGTATTCCCGGTAGAAACATATATGTATTTGTAATGTTAATTTACAAGAGTTTACGATAATATGCAATATGTGTTATAAATATTACATTATATTTATAAGAAGAAAAAAAAAACAAATATTTGGTTTTACGTCTAGGTTTTATATGTTTGTGTTGTCCACAGCCAGATCTAAGAGTAGTACATAGTATGTCAGCTTAGGTGTTGTAATATTAATTACAATAAATTATTTGAACATTTTTTGCAATAAAGAACTTATTTATATATTTATTTGTTTAGATTAACATTAACAACACTAATTCGCAATAATAAACTAAATTTGTTAGACGTTCTTAAGATGATTGAGAAAACGAAGGAGCAAATAGAAACCATATGGCACAGAATTAATCAGGCTGAATGTGGATCAATTGCCTTTTAAAGTTAAACCAAAGCTAATAAAATTATAATAGCAATATTCATTTATTTTACACTCATATATTAGGTATACTATATAAATCGTTTTTTATATCGTTTTGTTTATATCAAATTTCGTAAATATTTTAAATTAAAAAAAAACAATTTTAACACACACATTTTTAGTAAAATTGCTTAATTCAACATTCATGGACGATCAATAATATCATAAAACCAATATCAATTTAATTTTACTGACGTTCACGTGAAAAAAAATCTTTACGAGTGTTCCTATCAACACCGTATCTGGTGAAACAGTAATTAGAGAATGCTGTAATAGGGTTGTGTATTAAAAGTGATATAAAAGATGTTATCGTAATTAGTATTAGCGTTGGGTCAGCGATAAAAGAGCAATTTGTGGTGAAGGAGAGTCGAGAGGCGACGTGACCGGCCGAGGGCGAGCGACCAACTACGAAATCTGCTATTTTTGTTAACTTGGGAACTTGGTCTAAGCTCACATATCTGCGTACTGCCAAGTGACGAACGCCTATATTAAATTATAATATTGCTCAAATGTACGCTGTGCAGTGTATGCTTTATATATGAACGAACTGATATTGCTTAAATATCAAGCTATTAAACAACACTTTATGTGATTTGATTTATAATCACCATCCGAATTTAGTCGTAAAATTTCTTGTGATTTTATTTTATAAGCTATCGTTATTGATTATCATAAAACACTTGTATGTATTTTAGAAAGTATAATAGGGTAAAAAAATCATTGTATATTAAAAGGTGAAGCTAAAATACCCTACTGAAGTGGTTTAGAGGCTTCTTTAAGACTTAGTCACCCTCCCTTCGTTACATGTTCTAATTAATCATTTCATGGGTACTTCAGGTTTCCTCGTTTCAAGCTATTATTACTACATTAAACAATTTAGCTACATGATAATTTTATAGTTATGTTATAGTTATAAGTCCACCATTCATAAAATATATGCCATTTTGTTGTTAGGTTATTCACAAACATATACCTTTTACGGCTTACTAACACTAGCCGCGAGGAGACAATGGCTTGTGATTATTTTAACCCGACATTTCGAAGCAAAAATTTAAAATATTTTACATACATACCTATATGTATGCAACCGATTTACGCACAATAAGCGACTATATGTGAACAAAGAAGTAAAAAATACCCCCTAAGTAAATACAATACAATAACAAAATACCCGTTTAGTGATAACGAAAATAGCATCCCAATATTATTATAATAATGATAATGTTATGAAAGACCTTTAATTAACACTAATAACCATGCGTGTAACATAATAATGGAATTAATTCGACTAAATATCAACGACTAATAGTAATATGAAAGCTGTTACGCGAAATACCGTCCCTTTCGTTTATTAGGAGCGTCGTTAATCAGTAATTTTAATCTTACAAAATCTATATAAAAACAAGTTTTGTATAATAATATTATGTTTCAATAACAACAAGAAGAGGGGATTCTTAGAATTAGATATAAAATGTTGACAGTTAGATATTATTGAAAGAGGAATTTGATTCGAGTAATGGCGTATTGAGTTACTTTGTAAAGTTTTGAGAAGTATTGTTTGGAGATATAACAATAATTATAATAGTCGCTTCGAAATTTAACACAGCTCTGGAACTAGCAAATGTATGTGATGGGAAGATTATTCCGTTTAATCTAAAGTTGTCGTTAGTGCACACATAATGGCTTAATGGACTTTTGTCCCCATTTACCGCACCATTGTAGTAAACAACACTTTTAGTACAGTTTTAATAGTACTCTTTTATTTCTGAATTTGTCTAACACAAGTCGAAAGTCTCACAGCTAATTGTATTTCATTATTAAAAGCAAAGGGGATGCAAATTTGCAGCAAATTTTAGGTAGAATAATATTTTTTATAATACTTATAATGTTAAAATAAATGTTTACATAAAAATTATGTTGTAAATATTTACTTCTATTCTCACCGTTTTGGGTTAGTGCGAGTGAGTCAGGGAATGAATAGGCAAATTCAAGAAGAAGGCAGATTCAAAATGGAAGAACGTGTATTTTTATTTTCCCTCCAAAATGCTACTCGTAACTTCAGTAAAGTGGTGAAATCACATTAGCACTTGAAGAAACAAAAGTTTGTAAAAATAATTCGAGAACAATAACCTGCTATCTCCAAATGCCCGTCAAAAAACAAACAACAAAACTTTATTTATTGAACGTTTGAAAAATATTTCACAGAAAAAAAAACAAATATTGATACAAAAAGAGATTAAAATTTGTTGGCACATCAAAGCATCGACAATACCCATTGTCTGTCATACCAAAGACGGAATTTTCCTCATCAAAGACAACTTTCTTGAAATTCTTATGTAAAGTAGCTGAAAATTCGCCTTTCAAAGGTTTTTGACAAGTTATTTTTCTTTTTTAACGTCGGCACTCGTTATTTGTTACAAACTTGTTTCAAAATCGATTGTTATTTTTAAAAAATATTGTTATTATTTTACGAAAGTATATAACTTTCGTAAAAAGGCGGAAATAAATACGTTACTTGTAAATAAAGAAACGCATACAATACAATAAAATGTTCAATGAATTCAAATTCATTACAAATTTTTGGGAAATGAAAAATTTCTCACGAATATTTAATAAAAAAACATAATAAATATCAATGAAATAGATAAAAGGTTAACCTAATTTTTTTAAGCATTTTCTGTCAGTTAACTTGCCAGATCCACTGGTGGAATGATGCAGTACATAAAAGAATTAATAATAAAAATAAAATAAAAACATAACACATAAGTAGGTAAACATAAATCCATTTTAAATTTAATATTCTGCAGCCTTCGTGGTCTATTTCTCTTGAGATTAAATACGTTTATTTGAGTTTAGTTGATTATATAAACTTATACTATAGTTATAAGGATGTAAATCACTATTAAACCTGCATATTCCTAATGGACTACTACTTATTATTTCAGTTATATCCATAGTAAGCCGTTGAAAGGTTCATTCATAAGTCATGGAGATTTAGTTTTGAATTTGTTTGGTTTAAAATATTTAATATATTGTATATAGTTCTTATATGTGATCAAGATGTAGAGATTGTTTATTTTATAATTATTTAGTCTTTATTAGTAAAATATCTAAATGATATTTAATAAATAGCCTTCTTACCTCGAAATTCTGAAGTTGAAAATAAATACAGAATCTTTTAAAATAAATATTCTTTAAGTTATAAACCAGATAAACACTTCTACCGGGACGAAGTTGCTATCTGATACTTGAAAAGATATAAATGTGGGTCAAAAGTCACAAAATCTTCAATCTCAGTAATGGAATGTTTCACTAGGTAACAATAAACCGTTTTATTCGTTCAGTGCTACTCAATTATTTTATTACTCCATATAAAGGGGGGAGGGTCGAGAGAAAAACTATATACTTGAATAACATTGTTACTATCATTTGGTACATTGTTAAATTTCATGAAGCTACCATTTGCCATGTATTAAAAATTAAGATATTTTAAAGTTGTAAATAATTGTGACAAAATTTAGATTTATGTAAAAGATGTTTCAGATTACGCTATTTATTCAGAACAAATTTCATCATCTTTGAAGATACATTTGCATAAACAATAGCGTTCGATTTATCAAAGTGTAGCC
This sequence comes from Tineola bisselliella, assembly GCA_028551675.1. Lineage (NCBI taxonomy): Eukaryota > Metazoa > Arthropoda > Insecta > Lepidoptera > Tineidae > Tineola > Tineola bisselliella. The sequence continues at coordinate 127,568 of JAPWLS010000244.1, forward strand.
CACTTGTGATGTTCCATAAGCAGTTAGAAAGATTATCATAACACTTCATAGAACAAAGTCTATTTACTTATTAAAATTCACGTTTGATTGCTTCCGCAGGTAGACATTGTGTCAATTTGGCGTTCCCGAAACTTGTTGTTGTTGTTGGTTCGGATTTTATCGGATTACGATAACTGAAATAATACTGCGCCATTTGTTTGTTATAAGTTTGTAATCTAAACGCTTTCACCTAATTAATATGCAAGGGATTTTATCCCAAATATACACTCGATAATGTTAACTTTAAGTGTTTTTTTTTGTTCATATGATATAAAAATATATATTGAGTGAAATAATATTTGTATGATATATAAATAATATTAATAATATTGATTTATTTTAATATATATTATTACTTTTTTATTATCTAAGAATTGCGTTTAACATGTGACGACATCCTAATCTGGATGCTTGTCGTGAATCTACTCGTATATTAATGGAAATGTCATGGTATTTCAGCGAACTGCTGTTACTGTGATATGTCGTGAGCTAATTACTGACTATTTTCGATATATTATATTTGACATGGTATATTTTCTTCTACGTTTGCGGGAAATAAAGGAATATGCTGACACTGCCATTCTAAAAAAATATTTAACTTTTGTTTTATGTTTTATATTTTATGTGTTAAATGTTTTGTTAAATTTAGTATAATTTATACGAAATAATTATAGACCTATGAAATTATTGTAAAAATATATAATAGCTTATATATTAGTAAATACAAGTATTGTTATATTATGTGATTCTGTGTTGAATAAATAAATAAGCCTTTCAAGTAATGATTTCCTCACTATTTCTGGTTAAGAGATGCGGCTGCCTGAGAGAATCCACTTTGCATAGAAATTCCAACAGACAATATCAGCCAGCTGCCAGTCCTATTTGCATTTACTCAATAATTTAATGATCCTAAATGAAACCAAAAAAGAAGTGAGGGAACGCAGCTCAATATCCGGTTATCATCTACAAGATCGTATTTTTCTTCAATGATGTGTGATCATATTCGGTATTTCTTATTAAATATATTAGAAAATCATGTTACTTAATAACGGAACAGGAAAAACATTTCATAAATTACTCCCATTTCCGTGTTATTCCGATAAATACGACCAATATTTTAGAAGCAATAAATTAATTACATTTTTCTATAAATATTTATTTCTCATCAATGCTAGTTAGCACGTTTATGTAAATCGCTCTAGAATTCAATTCGGTCTCGATTCAGATTCTGAATTATATGCATTTATAAGTTCAGTTCGGAATGAACTAAATTTCCAGTCTCCTTAGTCGACACTTTGTTAACTATTTTATTTCCGAAAAGTTCAATACCAAATATTCATGAACTTCATTCCGTTAATAAATAGCAGAAAAGTTTTAATGTTTAGAAAAGCGAACATAATTTAACTAATTCAAAATAGTTTCTGAAGTTTAATACCGTGTTTATTTTAATCATTTCAATCGCGACGTTTCGATTTACCAAATTCTAATAATGTCGTCCGGTATGATACAAGCACTAGTTGTTTAGTTGGGAAAAGTTTGCATAATTATGTAAATAACAGCTTTCAATAAACCAAAGCGTAATAACAGAAACAAAGCATTGTTAATTCACAAATACGCATTAACTTATTAAAACACAAATTTAATTGCTTCCTCGTACACGTTTATTTGCACGCCAGTTTTTAGCTAAATTTTAATGAATGCAATTTCAATTAAATCTGAATTTTGTAAATTAAACATTTGTTTATTTTGAGATAAATTAATAAATGCGTACATTAATATTTAGTTAATATGCACTAGAAAGAGATCAGGAACAATGTTATTGACCCAGCTAGTTACATATGTTTCTGTCTACAAATTACAATACTTAAATTTTCAGTCATTTGTCTCATCTGCTTCAGGCACTACTCTATGAGAAAAATCAGTCACTGCTAAAGGAGTGCCTTAGCATGCGCACATATTTATATATAACATATTTATATTATATATAACCTTCACATGGCTTAACTCAATGTGCAAACATAATATTTGTATTAGTAATTAGTATAAATATGTCATTCATTTCTACCTGCAAATTAGGTTTGATTCCTCAGTAACTTTTGAATTAACTCTATCGAGAAGTCTAAATTCACATTTTGTGAATAAATCTCACTAACACTGCTATAGAATTCTTATTTTAATTCATTCAATATCTAGTTTAATTTAAAACATTTTGAATTATTATTAGTATTATACCTTAATTTTTTACTTTTAAATTACTACTCGTAACAAATTGACTATTGTAGAATACTGTTTGTGACAGATATTTTTAAACATATGTACTTCTTATAGTTAAACTATTTCGAGATTTTCGCAGATTCGAGAACTGGATTTTCAATACATATTAACATAGTAATACAGGATCCGCATTCGAAAGTGCGCAGTAAATAAATGCACTTTTCTCACATAATAATGTCTGTACGTGTTCCATTACATTATCTTACATTGTTCAGTATTATAAAGAAAATTATCCAGTCGTACTTCAGGACTATAAAAATACAATAACTAAAGCAGTCAGTCCTGTCAACCTAGATGGCTCACAAACGTTTTATCAATCTGTCATACTTAATGAAAACGACTCATAGCAATTGTCTCTCCTCTGAAATACAACAAAAAATATTATCGAAAGCAATTGTTTAAAAAAATCCACTTATTTACTCTTACACTAGTTATTATAAATATTAAAGTACATTTCGATTACTATTTTTGCTAAATTCCCCGCGGTTTTGGAGTTGTGTTACCGCGTAGAGGAGATTTATTAAAGCGCAGTGGGGGACGTGCTATACATGGAGATAATGGATTCCGTAAGACCGAGGATAATTGCAGTAACCACCCATTCTTGTCAGCAAATGGTAGAAAAACTATGCGAATACAATAGGCTACAATGAAACCGTAGCTGGTAACTTTTGCAACTTCGCAAATGTACGAATTTGTTCTAGCTTTTTCTTTAATTTTGATAATCGTTTTCTCTAATATGTTTTATTTTTACTATTATGTTTAAAATAAGAATTTCTATTTACTAAATCATAATAACAATACTAATCCCGTTCAAAATCCATCCACAATATTTTGACTAAATTTATTTTACATTCTACAATGAACAATTATTTCAATATTATTAATTATTACTATTTTATTATTTATTTAATAACGATGCAATTATAAGAAACTGATATTGAAATATCGGTTCACGTAAATAACAACAAAACATTTACACGTCCAACAAATCAATTTTGTAGAAAATGCTAACATATCTAAGACAAAAACTAACCCATAACGATACAAATAAAGCCAAATGAATATTGTAAACGTAAAATTTTGAAACGATCTAAAAATGCTTTCACTGATCCATGAATAAGTACACAATATAAGATATATTTTATTTTGATAAAACTTGAATTCTAAAATACAAAATAATGAAACTTTAACAATGATATTTCAATAGTATTTGTAATCGAAACAATCGCGCCGTGATAGTGGGAACTTCTTTAGAATAGCGAGTACGTCACGTCGCGAGTCGACCGCTAGCTAGCTGTTTACATCACTCAAATGCCCTACACAAATGGCTTCTTGTACCAAAATCTAATCCATCGTAATAAGCAATAACACGATTTGCATGCAACGTTAATTGTTAATGAGGATTTACTATAAGTAAAACACATTTAATATACATATGTTCAAGACATGTTAAGTTAGATTGAACGGAGACAATTACTAGCACATAGAGCTGGTGTCTGAGTGCAACAAATGTCACCACTATGCCGGCTTCGTAAGACGATTGTGCACCATTTAAATTATCAGTAGGTGCCCTCCTATTTACAAGCTAGTATCGAAGTTCGACTGGATAACTTTACTGGACTAATAATCTACATCAGCCTGGCTACTACCAACAGGCCTAATATGTAAACGTACTATGTACACCAAAATCACCTTTAATTAATATCCTGCAAATAAATTACTAAGTAATAATAAGCCCCATAAACGGTTTTAAATTAGTTAAATTATGTTCCAACCTAAAGTCACGACAAAACATAATAAAAATTAAAGACTAGAAAATGCATTCAATTTTAAATTAAAATGTAATAAAAAAATACTTACCTTACTATAAAGTTACAACCGTATTTGTTTGATTTAATTCGAATAACAATTTTAGTTCCACGTTTTAATTGCTTTTCCATCTCAATTTTAACTTGTTCCAGTTAAAACTTTTATTTAAATAACAAACTACACGAACTTTATCGAGTTTATCTGAAAACGGTTCGTAATTTAGTGAAGACTCTTATAGTTAGCTTGGATTTAAACTTCCTTTTTTATTTTACAATCCTATATACGTGAATAATTAATTGATTTTAAACTTTTTAATCAAACGTTTCGGAGGCTTCCAATCCAATTTGTCGCAATCATCTGATCAAATATCGATATAAATGCAGTGGTAAGTAGTGAAGACGAGAACTTTTTAGTAAAACACACATCACTAGACTACAATACTACATATATCATATTAATAAATTGTAATTAAATATCACAATTCTATTAAGAATAAATTATATATATATAATTTTATTATATATATATATATATATATATATATATCTTTACTAAAAAGACAAATCCTTTTCTATTTATCATTTCATTTTCATTATATTAAGTTTTCTTTGATTCGATGAGTTTGTACGTCTATAATATTATAGCCACAAGCAATAATTTTCCTTCGTACATGCAAACCAGTTTGTATTTGGCATGCATACCAGCCTATAATACATTCGTCTTTAGCTAATACTGTTGTAAGGCATGCGCCCATTGTGTGCACTTGATGCTCCAAATCGAGAATTTCATTAGTGAAATAGCTCAAATTTATTGAAAGCTAACTAGCTACATAGTAATCGTAAACACTAATCCGCTTAGTCAGCTTAAAAATCAGTGGTAATATATTTATTAATATTAACGACTAAATACTCAATAACCACTCATATTTGAAACCTGCTTAATTTTGTTTCCTCTCTTACCTTTATAATTCAAATAAAAAAATTAAACGACCATCAAATAAATAAATCTTTATTATACAAATAAAAAAACGCAAGTATACTAGCGAGCTTAATCCGAATAAAATTTTAAATATCCTAATAAGTAATCAAAATGTTTAGTCTTCGTGAACAAAACAAAATGTTAATAAAATTCACTGGATACAAAATTATTCTTAGTCATTTGCAACGCGAAGTAAATTGGCACCAATTAGTGAAACGATATTTCTGTGGCGCCAAACTACAGAGACGTTTCTCGACCTCGCCTTTGTCTTTCGTCATTCAATTATTAATCATGGGGACGTTGCAGTTCCTTATAATCACTAATAAATAAATTATTTGATATTAAACATTAATATTTAAACCCTTACAATTAACCATCTCTGGGTTATTGTACAGTATAAAACGCATACAACACTAACATAACGTGTCGCATTGTACTTTACATAGCAATTATAAATATTATATATGAACATATTTCAGTAGGTGTTCATTATAAATCACCAGCAGGTAAATTAAACAATGCAAAAATATTTTTTTATGTAAAATATTTCTTACTTTATATTCATAATTCAAAGTATATAAAATTATGCAACTTTAAATTTCATTAGCTAAATTTCCATAAAATATGACAATGCTTTTTATACAATATTCTGTTTTATTTTGTGTAGAACGTTTTCCCGGTTTGTAGAATTCATTTGAATTTAAATTTAATTAAATTGACATTTTGTGTTTTAAGTACTTAATACCACTCTAATTTTTAATTATATATGTACCTTAATTCTTCAAAGAATAAAATGTCTACAGAATGCTACAATAATAGCTTCACAATTAACATTAGAATAACCTTAGAATCCAATCTAAGAACTTACATCAAATTATAGAAAATAGATTTGACCTATTTAATTTAAAATTAGATATACAACTTGCGTCTAGTCAAGTTGACTTTCGTCTATCATTGCAAATTACTTTTGACCTCCACATTACCTTTTGATATAAAATTATAGCAGATTGTAAAACTACTAGACCGTTAACTTCTACTGTTAATTTTTTTATAATCCACCCTTATAAAATTTTAAAATGCCAAGAGTAGTTTAGTTAACTTTAAAATATCAATTGAGAAGACCAATGGATGACTGCAATTACTGCAAAACCTTCGAAATATTGGATTAAAATGATGAAAGCAAACGTTGTCACGTCAGACATGTCACTTCGCAGATGTCACTACAAGAATACTTCGGGATTAAAATAATAAGCGAAGTCGGTCAGCACCTAATACGAAATTTCACGTAGAGCAAATAGCAACATGATCGACCGTTCAATATAGTTCTTACCCAAACAAACAGCGCCCGCCTTGTGTTTCATTAAGCAATGGTGAGATGCGATATTGGTTCTTTTATCTACACTTATAAAAATATATCTACAATGTTTATTGTCACCATTTATTAGCAGTAAAAGTTCTTAATTTGTTTGCGGTTCCTCATAAAAGTGTTTACGATCGCTAACGTGATTACATCACTGGGTTAACGATACCTTCGAGACACGGAAGTGATGTTAAAAACAGATCGCCAATTCGTTTGTGTTCGACCATTCGGTCTGCACGTTCATTCCAACACTGAGCATTAACTATTCCAAAATTAAATGTAATGGAAAAATGCTTATCACTACAGATCACACGCTCTCTCGCTTCTTTCACAAACAATAGATGCCATTTGCTCAAATACTGGGATACAGAATGGGATAAAAACATGAATATACAAAAAAGTTTAATCTCCCTCTAAGATCTGTCGTAGCCACTGATTGAAGTGTGGATGATCGACTGTTCAAATTTCTCAAAAATGCCGTACATAATTTTATGTACCTATGTACATTAAACTCTTTAACTACTATACAATATTGATATTAATTTTTAAAAAAAAGTTCTATTGTTACTACTTTTAAGTTCTCTGAGCAAACATGATCCGTTAATCTGAAGACGCCTCGCCCCGTCCAGAACGGCATAACGGAAGCGACTAGCTTACCATAGAACGAAGTTTGGTCACATATTGTGCTACTATAAAAAAGTTACAGATAAAAGTTGCATTGTATAAGAGCGTGGACGTTTTTCAATGAATCGAGTGTATGGATTTTGAGCGCAGTTCGCCGTCTGGCTCACTCGTTATCTGTTCACGAGTACACGTTGAGCATTAACTGCTACGTGCCACTTCACCGGAAGCCTGTTAACTTCATGGCTCCACACTTTAAACGGGTTAAACAGAACTACTATCTCATATCAGTGCCCGTTTACCGCTATCGCTTCGTTAGCAAAAAGTAACTGGTTTACTTTATTGTACAAGTTGATCAGTAACTAACTTCTATTCCATTTAAAGTTTATTTTAAAATCGCAGAATATAGAAATCAACATTTCTTTAGTATTTTTTTGGAATTACTTGGTCATTAGTTTCTTTATTTATTTTTAATTCCAACACGATGGCTGCATAGCTTTCGACATTAATCGACAAATTAATGATCATGCAACGGTTTAAAAAAGTTAATGACTTCTGCATACCAATTTGTAATGCGGTAGAAGGAAATTTTATAGAAATACTTTTGGCACATACTTATCTGAGCCCGCATGGAGTAAACAAGGACACTATGTTTCAGCCACGTCTTTTACACTCGTGCTATCGATAAAATCTATTCCAGCACCTAGTACAAGAATAACATCTCAAGTTAATATTGTGTCTACAATACTTATCCTTATGCGTGTGCAATAAAGCTAAAAGTCGAATGAGGAATTTATTTGAATAAGTTTTATATTTAAAAAATAACCAACATCTACAATTTAAATTTACAAAGTTTTGAATACATTTGCCCTGTAAATATAAATTTATATCTTAAAAGTATAATAAAGAAAAACAATTCCTAGAAGTGACCTATAGCATTATTCTAAGAATTTAAATGCATTAATCCAAAAGATAAGCGCTTGTAACCTGAATAGTTTTCCTGAAGCCTGTTAGTAGATATCTATAAATCTTTCGCCTGCAACGCGACAGAGTTGTTGGCTGCAATCCACACCTTCATTTTTAGGTTAAATTACGGAAGTAAAATTGTAGAATTTATCGGTTTATAAATACGCGATTTTTCTATTAAAATTAAGCTTTTATTTTAATAAAAGAGTCATGTTATATATTATATAAGCATATAACACAATAATTGTAAAAATGTCTAATTCCTTCACACAAAAAGTAAACTATAGTAATATTATAAATCTGTAAAATTCAATAAGCATAAACATATTCATCTTAGGAACTACCAGTCCAATTTTAAAATATATTTTTACCCATACAGCCCATTTATTTTTCATAATAATTCAATATAATTTTTAGTTAGGTACGTACTTTATTTTTCAAGTGTAATTAATTAACAAAATGTACTTGATGATGAACTAGTTAGTAAAAACATTATTTATAAGAGAAATTAAAAAAGATAAAAGGGTATAACAGCTCAAAAACTGTTAGCTATATGATACCATATAAAAAGAAACACAGATTAAAAATTAATTTTAATCTAGGTGCAAAAGAAAACAGAAGTCATCTCACCCTTATTTATATTCATGAGTGGTTCGTAAGGGTCCCTCTGGGCTTATACGTGAATCTGGGTAATGAGAATACATGTGAGACTCGCACTAAGAAAATCAATTTACGACCAATTCCAACACAATATCCTTTTAGAGGCGACATAAAATTGTGGCCATACTTTTAACATAATAGGCCGCCTTTGTCAAAAGCCGAGATATATAACTTGATGTATTTCACTAAAAACGTTAGCGTTTAGCTATCTATATTCCTGCACTGTTATAGTGACATAACTTGTTATATGATATACACATTACACGTGAATACAAAAGCGGGAGTCATCATAATGTCCAATAGTATTCAAAAACAATGAACCAATGTAAGTGATAGAAGTGGCAGTTTGTAAGGGTAAAGTAAATGTAATATATTTTTATTTATTTCCCGAATTGCAGCTAACTTCCACTTATATCAAATTCGATTTGCTCGAGTGCATTATCATGGAAGGGATTACTGACATTTTCCATGAATAGTGTAACATTTGTAAAGTTTTAAACGTAATTGAATAACTATTGAAATACAGGTACCTAATACTTTTTTAAATAAATTCAAAAAACGAATACGCGTTACACTGAATAATAAATATTTCAAATCGGAACACAATTTTGTTTCAAAATATTCATGAGAATTTCATACATTTTTTCTACACAACCAATCACAATTCACAATATGCCTCTGTCGTTGTAAATATTTTACAGTGTCGTTATTATTTATGCTGTTTGAATTCCATCAAACAGTAAAGCTATATTTTACGACTCAGTGCCCCATAACTCGCGTAACCGATGTAAACCAGATTATCTATTCGGTATTTGATCGGATGTTTCTACATATTATGTACAGCAAGCCATTTAATTGGTCTACCAGCCTAAACTGTCTCTATGAACACACCTGTCATTAGTAACTTTTTCATAAAATCTTTTTTATTCTTCTGTAGTAAAATTAGTATAAATTAAGTTATAACGTTTAGTTATGAACAATTTTCTTGGCTAACCGTACAATAATGTTTGATATTTCACTACTGAATAATATAACCCTGAATTAATATACTACCGAAACAAATTTTATGTCTATGCACTAATTTTATACTTTAGTCAAATCTTTTGAGTAATCGCATATACCTACTTGAATTATTCTTCAAACGTAAATTCAATAATCCTTACTTTAAATTGGATTTCTGCTATATTTGAAACAATAAAAACTAAAGAAAAAATTTACGGAACCGACCAGTCGGCGAAGGTCTAGTTTTAGAAGACTCTCAATTTTTCATCGTCGATAAAACCCTGTCGAATAACGTCGCTGTTTTTTGAGGTTTTCGTTTCTATGTTAATATTTTACGTACATTTTCTATTGCCTAGATTTATATTTCGGAATATTTTTTTCTTTAACCCTAAGACATAATTTGTATAAATAAAAAACACACACAAACTCACATTTATTTATTTAAAATAATGATAAAGCATTTTATATTTAAGGTATAATATTGAAAATAAAAATAAGAACTCCTTTTCGTTGTTTGCGGACACGAAACGAAATACCTTTTGCGAACTATTGCATGCAAATAGAGTGTTTTCTTTATGTTTTCAAAAGCTTTCACTGAAATGATGAGTAAGTAGATAAAAAGGATAATTTTCTCAGTATTGTCATGAAAATAAACAAGCCGGAAAAGGCATTTTTATTTCATTCAAACTTACGCACAGAAACAACTCGTGCGTAAAGTGTTGCCTACGACTACACGTTTTATAGTATCGTATAATGGACACATATAAACCTCCTCTATACAAAATACTATCCTTTTTCTTCCAGAGAGAAAGACAAGATACATGATACTTTATTTTGATTGTTCACTTTATATTAAAAGTTCACTGAACACAATTAAAGCAAAAATGTTGTTCTTGAAATAGAAATAGATTTTTGTTTTTTATTTACCAGCTTTCGAGGACGATTTCTATATGTTTTTTCATTAGAATCTGATTGAGAAAATAGTGTGGGATTTCGCAGTCGATACGCTGCTAGTGGTTGATTTCACCGCGTATTTTATTAAGAGAACATATAAAATAAATGAACGTAGGCCGCAGGTGGTCGCCCGAAAGCCCTCGCGAGACCTATTTGTACTGATTGAACAGATCAAAGATGTGGTTCAGAAAACCGGTATTATATACCTACACACGAAAAATGTTTTGCAAGTAAAATTACCAAATTCGCCCTTCATACATTTTCTGGTGAATGAGTTTTATTTTCTTTGATCTACGAGTAATATTAATTAGAAATCGCTAATTAAAATACATCGTAACAAATAATAACATATATTTTACGCATAGGATATATTTCTTGCTTTAATTTCAAAATGGGATAATTTAGATGTATGTTTTAAATGTAAACCAAAGCAAATATCTGAGTATATGCGTATTTAAAAATGAGCAACTTAATATAAACAACTTTAAATTAAATTTTTCAAATACTTTTTATTTCCACACAAATCTCGAGACCGCTTTTCAATTTGCGACTAGGAAACTACTTATTTAAGTGGTTAAGAGTTAAACTGTCAGGAATATTTACAATTTAATATTACTACAAAGGAAAGTCCGGTTTTTATCTGTCGCCTCCGCCGCAGCAACTTCTCGCGCGGTAAGAAACTTTCACAAAATTGGATTGTCGTTTAGCAACCAGAAAAGCAAGGCGTCCCGCAGGATAGGTGCAGAATGGTTTATTATGAAGCTTTGCTATATATAGAAAGTGAATTTTATTAGACTTTTCCGTACAGAATGAACTTTATTTTTAGGGACATTAGCAATTACAGTTCTAAACATTTAATCGATTTTTGAAGCATATTAATTATTGTAGATAAGCAACAGCTTTTGAGTACAAGTGTTTAGACAATGTCATCATGGGGCACTGGTAAAAGGTGTTATAAAAGCGTCTCATTAGGGAGTCTTTCCGCGGCTGAGCTAAGGTTTAACCTCATTTACTTCGTGTCACCGTGAAATACGGTAATGTCTTTCACCATTTTACTGCTTTGCCGAAAGAGAAATTTAGAGGAAGCAAAAATAAATTCAAACAAGGAATGAATACACGTCATTAAAGAAGATTAATTATCTTCGATACAAACTAAGGGCTAGGTCAGGAGGTGAATCAGTAAACCGCTCTCTTTCTTCTCTGATGGCAATATATTTTCATAGTCAATAAACTCGCAATCTATTAGTATTGAAATTGAAAAAGCAGCATGTGAAGGCACATTTTCCGCGCATACTCAAATCCCGAGACCGTCGACTCGCTGCATTAGTACAATTGCATTTCGTATTCGAACACATTTGATGGATTTTCTAAATATTTATTACTAATACGATTCGATTCTTGTCAATAAATAACAGCAACAAATTCCTTTGAAGGAAACATTATCTTGATCTTTAAATTAAGAACATCTGTATTTGTATATTTATGATGCAAACAGCTATGCACCATCTAAATATAATATAGGTAAAACCGCGAGTTATAGAGCTAGATAGATAAACATAAATGTATAAAGTACATTACATGAGCTGTTTTAGCAATTTGTATAATAATAATGAAATGTTGTCTTCACAATTTATATTTATCCATATTTAGTTTAGTTGTGAATATACCGCAACATACCTGATGCACAAAACTACATGACCATATATAAAATTCTATACAAATATATATACAAAATATACATACATATATGAGTTCATAGGTACCTACTTCAAATTGTGTTGTACGTGCTATCTGTTTGTAACATGTACCTACTCTTAGCGCGATGGCTCCCCATGCCAAGAATCTGAAACACAATTCTGGCGTTTAGTACATATACCTACCTAAATATAAAGTAACTACTATGTATCTATAAATTTATGATAGGAATGGTTTTAAATGAGCCCTAGACTATAATATAACTATAACCATAACATAATATAGACATTTATTTTGACACAAAAAACATCTCGCTTAAGCAGATTTTATCGAAAATCCCTTGTAAATGCATTAGAAGTTTTCCCCGAGAATTGGTGGAAATAAAATGTCTTTTGTATTGCAATTGAATTGAACACAGCTGAATGCAACAAGCTTTTTTTAACTCTCTTTTCATAGGATAGTAACGCTTACTTTGAATATATTTTTTACCTAACTATTCATTTTCGTTCAGGAGCCAATATATTAAATATACCTATTAAATACGCAAAGGAATTCCTATTAAATGTTGGGATGTTTAAATAAGTTTTATTCTGATGGTAAAATCCTCTAATATGTTTAACTAAGGTATTAATAATAAGTTGTTAATAATTACAGTATTATAATTTATTATATTATAATATACTTTTGCAGATATATGAAATAGATTATAAACATAACATTGTGATAAGTTAATAGCTCCGTCAAATCGCCAAATGAACGTTAAGTTGTAAATAATTACGGTTATACGACGCGACGTGGATTTTTTATAAGAAATAATCGCTCTCATTCGAACACGCTCGCGTACGGATAACAGAAAAATGAGAAAATTATATATAAAAAGCCAAACATTTAAAGAAAATTAATTGGAGCACGAGATGGAATGAGATTAATATGTCTTGTTAAGTCGTAAGCCTATCCAATGTAAAATATTATAAAATATAGATTTTACCTCGTTTTAAGCGTTAACAATTCGCACTCATTTCCTCTCCATTAAAGAAATCTCGAGTTCGCACCGTAGTGCTTAAGACTAGGCCACTTCGTACTTATTCGTGATAAAACTTTTTTTCTAATTATAGTCAAACAAGATTAAAAACTTGGTTTTTAACTAATATTGTTAACTTAAACTAAAGATAAATGGATTATTATTTAGGATATTCATTATAATATATATATGCAATGAAATAATCTAAAAATAGACATAAATAAAAAGGCAGGTCACATGTTGGACATTCTCCTGAAAAGGTCGTGATTGATGCGAGGTGTTAAAGGTTACTCTGTAACCAAGATACTATCGTACAAGGAAAATTAATATCTTTAATGGTCCTTATATATTATTATATGTGGTACATTTTATGCAAAGAAAAAGAAATTAATATTTACTTACCTTAAAATATTTTTTTAAATTAAATATTAAGGTATCTAAAATTGACTAAGATTTAACTCTGCTCTTTACCAGAAAGAAAAATAAACATTCCAATTAATGTTTTTAATTAAACAATTTAAATTACAAAAACTTAAGAAGATAAACATTAAGACTTAACGTATTTTTAATAAAACTATTTTCTTTTCTGACGGTATAAAGCGAGAGAAAATAAAAACGGAATGTCTGGGCGTATCTAGCGGAGACGTCCACATAATTACGAAGTAATCCAGTAATAAAGAGGACCAGCAAATTCCCTCGTCCTGCTGCGCGCTGATAAAACGAAACACTATAACTTTACTTGCAACCTCAATCCAACTGCGTCTACGTGTAGGTACTTATATTTATATTTTTGGAAATTATATGGAATAATGCTGTGTGCATTACTTTATTTTGTAGGTGCTTATTAAGTATAATACTTAAAATTATTGAGATCGCGTGCTTCAGTGATCAGATATCAATGGAAGAAATATTAAATACCATTCACTTTAAATTCTCCATCTTAATCGAGAATTAATTAAAAGACTGTAATTATAAGGGGAACGAACGATTTACTATGTAGGTATATTATTATATCTTATGAAACTACTGAGTTGAATAACACTAGAGAAGCCTGCAGGTACAATGTCGTTACACTTAAGTTATTAATTGAACTATGCCACACAGTTTAGTCAATCACTATGGCATATGTGATTATAAATACCTACCTATTATCATATCTTTATGCACTATTTTATAAGTTAAATAAGTCACGTCATCTCCAGTATATTTAACTCAATGTATTGAACACTATTAAGCCACGTAAATTACAGAGTTGTTCAATTAAGTTGCAAATTGTACATACTTAGTTATTATAGACAGATAGGTGTAGGTTTTAATCCGCGTATTTTGATTCAATGATATATCTACGCTTAGGATTAGGCTGAGTAGAAACCATTTCAAGTTAAGAAGATTGAAAAAATGAATATACATATTTGAAAGTGTTTATTACATTAAACAATACTTTATGTTAATATAATGCATATTTTTATTTATTTATTGGTTCGTACGATTAAATGCCATAAATACCTCTCCATGGGTAACTTCGTGAATGAAACATGTTTAAAGCGTAGATAATTAAATTGTATCAAACATTATAATTTCCAATCATGTTCAAAGTTGCCCTCTCTGCTATTACATACAACGCATAGTAGCGGTAAAGTTACGAACGTAAATTGTCCCGTAAAATAGTTTTCTTATAAGCCCATCATCCACTAACACAAACTATAAATAACGTCGAAAAATATATCTATAATTAAAGAAGCAGTTACTAGATGAGTCCATTATTCTTTGGAAACAATTAAAACATTCACTAGCCTAAAGCTTTTAAAAAAGCTCTTGCGAAAGTGCTCGATTATTTTTTATGAGATTTTAATGAAAAAGGAAACAGATCTTTTAAATTGTGTTGGAATAATTATGCATAAAAAAATTAACGCAGCCAGTTTAAGTTCCGGAACATTTTGTTATAACGCTTTCCTGTGATAGAAATATCTACACAAATTACAATTTAGGAATTCATTTTATTTTATGAAATAGTATTTTTAAGAAACAGTAATATTTTGTTAACAGTGGCCTATGATCACACGACTTTGTCCTAACACAGAGATAAGAATACAATAATTTTAAGTACACTCTTTATGGAGATTGTTCTTAAATTTAATTCCAGACATACTATTTAGTACTGAGTCAAATTAGTTGAATATGATATTTTGAAAAACTTATGCATAATAGTAAATATTATTGCTGTTTTGGCATACATTTTACTATTTGTACAAATATTTTAGGGTTGTTAATGTACCCACATCTAGTGGGACCCCACCCTTTATGTTTTAGTCATTATCGCGCATGTATTTTACTTAGAGTTAGTTTCATTCATAGTGTTATCAAGTTTCCCGAAGTATTAAACCGTATGTCAAGATTTACAGCTATGAACTGCTATTTCATATAATTAAAATAAGCAAGATAATGAAGATCTATGTGATTTTTGTAGTTTTTTTTTATAATTCACTAGTTCAGTATTTTGATAGAGATACATTTATGTTGTCAAACCCCACCTGCTTCCAATCTGATTCTTAGAGGTGACTTGATTATTTCATTTAAATATTGTTTTATTTTAATGTCTACACGAAATCAATGTTACATTAAGCAACCAAGTAACATAACTATCATAATCTGTATTTATGGAAAATTGAGAGATACACAAATCAACTGACCTCAACATCTGGATTCAAAGATTTCTGTATGTTTCCAAATAAATTATATGCTAAAGTAACTAAAAAACCAAGCAAAACCTTATATGTACAAATGAATTCTTACTTCCTATCGATAGAGTAAAGAATTGCTAAAAACAAATAAATAAAAGATGACACGAACCTACAATGACAAAGTTCCTGTACATTTTGGACAATAACTTATTGTTCTAAGTTTAGGACAATTCAACAAAAATATGTAACAAATAAAATACATAAATTAATAATATGTTTATTCATTTTTAAACAAGTAAATGTCATAAATTAAATATAATACTGCATATAAATGCGCAAAAAAAAACACAATTTATTTAAATGCTTTAAAAAATTGCAAATTCAGCCAGAAAAATAAGTTAGTCCCAAAGACTCATTTAAAAAAGTTGGCATATTGAAATTCCGGAGTGTTCTCATATTCCGACATGTCCAGTGCAACTTCACAACTTTCCCTAACAACAGGTCGTGGATCATTCAAGTACCTGAAATAAATCATATTTTTTAAAGTAATTTAAAAAACATAATTTTAGAAAATTAAGTTAATTAATTGTTAGATGCTGATTATATGAGATATCAAATGATTTATTAATATTAAATATTAACGCATAAGAAAAAATATACATTACAAAAATATAGAACAGTACACAGTAACAGTATTCATCATTTACATAAAATAAAGTCTTGTATCATATTAGCATTTTGTTGGAAAATAACTTCCCATATGTGTTATTAAAGAAAAATACAATATATTATCAAATTTATTTATTTTCAACTCAACAGTCAACAACATGCCAGACGAAGCTTTTAAAACAAACATAAGAATCATTTAAAAAATATATTTACTTTGATGGTTTTTAATCAGACACCTCTAAAACTTTGAAACTATTTATTTTCTGTTCGCCATTATAGACAATTTAGTAAGCACGGGATATGCTTTATATTTAAAAAGTGTATAAACAATCACCTTTTGAGAATTTCTGTGCATTCCTCGGTGGCGATGGATCCCAATGCTTCAGCTGCCTCGTGTCTAACCATCTCATGCTCAGCAGTGTTTTCTAATGCTTCCTTAAGAAATTTTACGCTCCTCTCATCTTGCATTTGACCGAATATGAAGGCAATCTCATGACGGAACAGGGCACTACTCGCCTTAAGCCCTGAAATTTAATTTACACATATATGTTAGTATCATGTAAATTTTTATAAGCCAAAAGCTCTCAGCGTATCACTTAAGAGTTGCTTATGTAGATAAAAAGGGTTTTTGTGTAAGTTAATTAATTATATTTCAAAAAAAATCTAAGCAAAACTTTATAAATTACTTTGACTATCATTATTTCCATATTTCAAAATTATGCTAAAATAAAATATTACCTTCACCCAAAGCATTAATACTTTCAGGTGTATACAAATTTCTTAGGCTGAACATAGCTCTATATCTATTGAATAATGTTTCTTTTTCATCCATCAATATCTCACAAAGTCGTGGTACACTGGTCTCAGAACTCGGTGGTGCTGGGTCAACTGATGCATATCTGCTGACATTTAAGCTTTCCTTGTTAGACTTCTCATTAGCAATCCACTCAAGACGTTTAAGAGCTATTTGGCAAGTCTCCGCAACCTCAACAGCTGAGTCGTGTTCATATTTTTTTAACAAGTACATTAATTTCGGGTCTCCTATTGCGCCGATAGCCTCACCTGAAGAAAATTTTAGGATATATTTTTAATATGCGCTACAAAACAAGAGTTCAATGAAATAAATCAGTTTATAAAAATATTATATGTTCAACATTTTTTAGTCAGTTTATAATGGCTATATTAAATATATAATTTAATAATACTAATTATTATATTACTAAATGATTGGTTATTCCTATTTGTTATCTCTATATGCAGAAATGAAGATTTATACAAATGTAACAAACCTGCTTCATGCCTCACTATGGGGTCCTGGGTTTTGTCTTCCAGCACACTTACTAATATGGGAATGGCGTCTCTATCCTGCATTTGCCCCAAACAATAAGCCAATTCGTGCCTTAACAGCACAGATTCATCTTTAAAACATTCACTTATACATTGTATGGCAGTCTCGCCGCCCAAATTTTTCAGTGTAAATAAAGCGCGAAAACGCTCCTTCATTGGTCTGGACGGGTCATTCAAAACCTTCCCCACATTTCTAAGTGCTGGTTCATTTAATTCTGCCATGTTCACAATAAAATTCAACACAAAACGTGAGCGAAGCACAACAATCGAAAAGTGTCAAATAATGATATGTCAAAATTGTTAATGTTCAATAATGTTGCCAAGTAATAAATTTAGAATAGTCTATTGTTTCTTATTGAAATATTTTTTTATCAAGTAGTTGTATCTTAGGTTATTAACAAACATGATTTTATGATGGAATAAGGTATACGTTTTGCAAAGTTCACGCGATCGAATAAAACATTGTTTTTATAATTCTTATCTTCTTTATTTATAAACTCAATTGTATGCATATATTCTCAAGATGACGCCATTTACCAGAGACAACGACCGTAGAGCTAGTGATGTACATTGCATCTACAACATTTAACTAATTTAATAAACTTTATACGATTTACTGTCGTCATCAGTGTCGCTTCATCTATGTTGACTGTAAAGCTTTCGGAACATCGAATTAAAAATATTCAAAATGAACGTAAATTTTGACAACTTTATTCAATGATCTTCAAACTATTTATGAACATAAAGCGTCACGTTATTTTATTCACTTATTTTAAGATGCGTATTTTTATATTATTGGTCACCCCAATCGTAAAATGTGTTGCCATTATAATTTAAGTGTTACAATAGTTAAATATCTACAATTAGATAACGATTTATAAGAACGGCGCGAAATTTAAATATAAAAAATACTTAATTTATGTTATGATATTTTAGTACTTTAATTCAAATTTAGATACTTATATTTTATTAAAATACCATTGTCAAGAATAGATAAACGACGACTTATTTAAAAATTTACTTATTTTATTGTGTTATAAGAAATATACTATCTTTCACGATCTTCTATTCGTAGTCAAACAGTGATAATTTTAAACAGTGAATGAATAACATTCTACGAGTACGTGCGTCGTATCGTGATTACCGGAAAGTAAATATATCTGGATTATTTTGCAATATTAGAAACTTTTGTCAATCTTCAACCGATTTATTCTAATGTTAATAATTGATGTTTATAATAATATTTACTATATTATTAGGTCATAATTAAAACTTCTTTATAAAATCTTCAAGATTGTTGATTTATTATAATAGAAAAATGTTTAATTGGCTAAAATCCACATTATGGGGGAACTCATATTCAGACATTGTAAACGAAGTAACGGGTCTCAGTGAACGAGATATCGACAACATACGACACTCTTGGTCGAATGTTTATAAAAACAAACTTGCATTCGGCATGGATGTCTTCATCAGGCGAGTATATTGCATTACATCAGACACTTAATAAAGTTAAAAAGTGACATGACAGGAATAAAACATTATTTTATGCAATAATATTATTCTAGTCAACGCGCAGTTAACAATAAACATTTAAAATATATATAAGGCAAAGTTTGCCTATTGTTCGCTATTGCACCTGAACAGCTTTTGGTATGCTTGAGTACTCCTTGATTTGTGACTGAAATTATAATTTTATTAACCTATATCACATTATGTTATGGTTTATTTTAAGAAATGACACATTATTTCATCTAGCTGTCGCAGTACGACCCTGGGTAGACTTTAGTTTAGCTAAATACACACACGCGTAAAATTTAATTACTTTTGAATTTTAATTAGTTAATAAAACCCGAATCGTAATATTAATACTTTTGTATGCAACCCACGCGTGTTAAATTAGTAGGATTTGTAATGTCTGAGCTAGCATAGGTATGGTTAATATTATTGTTTTATTGTTTTTCAAAGGCTATTTCAAGAGTTTCCTGATACAAAGAACTTCTTTAAATCTTTTCTTAATGTACCTAATGAAGATTTACCTAAAACGGCACAATTCAAAGCGCATGTCATTAATTTTATGAACGGATTCAACTCTGTTATTATGGAAATCCACAATCCAGATGTCAGCGCCGCTTTGTGTATGAAAATAGGGACTACTCATGGTAGTAGACTAATCAAAGAGGAACATTTTGAAGTGAGTACTTTAATGAGATAGACAGGGACAATTCGTTTTGTTTTCTGGCAGTCGTCGTCTCCACTATGCCTGCATTACATACGAGTGTAGGGCGTAGGCCATCCAAGCTTATAGTCTTAATTTATATTTCAGCACTAAATAATAACATCATTTATTTAGAAAAAATGTTGTCGTATAAAATTAATTTGGTTACTTAATTTCTAAGTTAAAAATTAGTTCGCTTATTTAGGTTTTTATTTTTATTTTTTTCAGGTCACTAAAAAGATAATATATAAACTTTTAAGTGAAGAGCTTAAACTGGATGAAGCCACACTCATCTCTTGGGAACGTTTTATAAATTTCATCTATAGAAATATTTACCCTGAACTAAAAATTAAATAAATTCATCCACGTTTTAATAAGCGGACGATTGAACGAGACGCTAAAAAGCTAATTACATTTCATTAAAACTTTAGGTTTAAGTGAAAAGAAAATAATAAAAAAATAATTAACTAATTATTAAAACACGTTATAATTAACTGATACTTTTGGAAATATTGTATTTAATTCTATTATTATTTTTATATTATTTACACAATACAAAAATATTGAGATTAAACATATATATACGATTAATATGAAATACTTTATGCGGTTTACTATTGCATTTATTTAGATCATTTTTAATGTCGTTTCGAAAGATTTACAGATATCGTGGGACATCTTGGGTTACAATAGTAAACCTTAGTAGCTAGATTATGTACACGAATAATTTAAGACAGCGCTACTAAATACATATTGAAATTGTACAGTCAGCACCAAAAATATGTAGACGAACACACTACTCATAATTACCTAAGTTGATTTAATTTTATCACAATAAAATTCTTGCGTATTATTCATTCTGAAACATATCTCGTGTCAATGAAATATGATTTCACTTTCTTAGTTGATCAGATCGTTTTCAAGCTGTCTTTTCGTCTCTATACATGTCTGATGCTTACTGTATTTAATGTATTGTGTATGTATTAAATGTTTTTTTCAATTTATATAAATATTATGTATGAAATTAATTTTAATATAGATATTATTATAACATAATTATTTAGACAAGCTGCTTGTATTAATTGGTCTACTAAGCGAGTCATAATGATCACAGAGCGGCGGGATCACAAAAAGCGGATTATGTCGTGTTAATTGTCTGTGGCCTAATTCATTTCAACAACTCATACTAATTAATTTATATGACAATGTTAACCTTATATGTGTTCCACGATTCAATTATAATAAAGATCTGATGGTATTATTGGTATTATTATACATGGAATTAGATAAGAATGTTTGAATTCCTTAGAAAGTAATATATTATATGTGATATGGAAATAAAAGTTCTTCTTGTGTGTAATCATTTATCGAAGTTGTTAACGACTGCCAGATAATACGGTAGTCACCTACTATTGTACAATTCATATAAAAGACTTACATAACTACCCTCTAATCATAACTTACATATATTGAAAGAATGTTTTGTGTTTGCAAAATTGATTTCCGTGTGGATTCTACGATAGATCAGACTACTTGCGAATTTTACAGTGTGAAATATAATAATATAGATGCACAAATATAAAAGAGTATAATTATAAAGGACATAAATAAATATTAATTATGATTATATATCAAGTTTAATCAAATGCTTTGAGTATTTATAGTTTAAAAATAATAAACAATTTTGCTTGGAGACAGGTGTAAATATTACATAAAATGAATGTCCTAGCCACAACGTTGCAGACAATATTTTAAGAAACAACTAACAAGTTAAATTAACAATAATATGTTATGTAAAGACTGAAGCGACAAAATTATAGCACTTTTGCTAATTGAAGACCTTAGAAAGCATTCAACTTTGTACCCACTGACTTTTTGTCGATATTAGAAAACTATTATTAAAAATAAAAATGTATCATTTTATAACTAATGTTTTTTATTACATCACTTTCTCAATCTTGTTTTGTTATTTTATAAAATACATTTATTTCTTATACTCCAATTATTCTCAATCTCTCTTCATTGTTTATATAACAACTCAAAATTAATGCACAAAACAAATAATTAATTAAACAATTAATCCTAATGTTTAATTTGAGCGGTCCAGATCTAATTAGTAGTCGTTATAATCAGAGCTTTCGGTGAAAATGTAAATTGGAAGTATTTGTTCCTGCCGCGACAGAGGTTTAGTATTCAGATGGCGTGCAAGGAAGCTGAGGTCCCTGATTATCTGTTCCCGACAGTTGCTTGAATACAGATTATTATTCGGACACTTATATAGGGTTAAAATTTAAATTATAATCGTATCAAATAAGATAAGATAAAGTTAGCGATTTCAAAACTCAATATTTCTTATTAGAAAGATAAATAACATGAACCACGTAAATACTCATAAAATTAGTACAACCAAGCTCCATAAATTGCGGTATAACAAGATTCAACATTGGAATGGTAATAAAACGATAAAATCTTCCCTCTCTTTTCCATTTTATTCCACCTTAAATATTTGTATAATATGTGTTTAATAACATCATTACGACGATATTTTAAAGCTCTTACTTTAATTATTCTCGCTTACAACAATGGTATAAAAATGTAGAGTCACACTTTTTTGTTTTAGGCATTGCATAATATTATCAGATTTATAAATGGTTTCCTGCATAATTATGTTCATAGTCATACTTGCGTCAGTTATTACAAAAAAGACAATTTTAGTTTAGGATAATATAGGGTAATAAACTTTTTGATTGATCTCTTTTTGTTTTTGAAATGTTATCTATTATCTTATCGTAAATGAATTCAAGTGTAAGAAGTTTGCTTAGTCGCCAAGTGGATAGATAGAGACCTAATATTTTTCTTCTGTTATAGCGTATAACATGTATAGCTAGAACGTCTATTCAATTCTTCAGATAGCTCCATCGGGTAACCACTTCACGAAGGATTCTGAGTGCGTCACGGTTTCCGGCTGCCTTTTTCTTCAGGCTTATAAAGTTAGTAGGGCGGGCGGTGCTCGCATTGCAAACAGACACGTAGCCAGCGCTCAGCGTTCGTAGCTCAAACAGTACGTCTGAAGTGCTGGACTGAAATATACGTGCGTCGCAACTCCGTGTAGTACGACGAACTATAGCATTATAAGTTAGTAAATACAACTGTAAACAAAGTTTCAAGTGTACGAATTTATTGTGTTTGGGATAGTTTGTGTTATCGTTTTATAGGTGAGTCGTGTTTCTCAAACTTACTTTATAGTTGATGTTTGTTTGCTTGATGTAGATTGCGATGTTTTGTTTTATTGTTGTTAGTTGTTACCTATTCTTGAAAATTGTATGTCTTCATGCTTTGCACGTATTTCAGGGCAAAAATGCCACGCAATACTAATGACAAATGCTGTCTGTGTATAGGTAAGTAATTTTGAAGTAATATTGAAGTAACTAAACAATTATATTACGATATTCGTGCATTTGCTTCTAGGTATTATTTTATTAATTCAGTTGTTTCTTTCTATCTAATTTATATATAAATCAATAGATGTACAAATTATTAACTAATAAATAACCTTCGTATATGTTCTTGTCTTCAAGAATAATATTTATTTTGAATATTAAATCAATTATCACTGTCTTCTTAATTAATTATAGAGTTAATAAAATTATTATTTATAACTTATACAAATGTTAATTATATATTTGTACTTCCAATATTTCACATAAATTTAGCACATTATGCACAATTCATTTTTCAATACTTAAAACTGGGCATAAAGAAATACATATTATCGGAATACATGATTCTTATCAAATTTATTTTTAGATGATAACCAAACACTTTCATACAGTTTTATTATCAGTTCATTTAATTATATAATAGCTTCGTCGTAATCAACTAATTAATCTAAAGATTTGCAATGAAATATGCAAACAAATTTTAAGAAAATGTCATAAACATAAATGGTAATACTTTCGCTTAACTACAAAGAGGACCCTAGACATATCAAAACACAGTTTAAATTATATTTTTGCAAGCTTTGTATAAAATCAACACGCGGTTCAGATGTCAATGTACTCTTTATAGTATGTCTCAAATGTCGGCATCTTCTACGTATGTATATGCACGTGACCACTTGCACATGCTTGTTGTCATGTTACGCCCTCAGATACATATCAATTATGCCCACCCATATATATAAACCAGTTAATAATAATTTATAAAACAACTAGATTTCAAGAGGTAATAATATAAAAACCTTATTTACTTTTTGCATAGTTATTTCTGTATTTGTTCCAGTAAAGGGGGACATGTAATTGACGTATTATGTATTATATTGTATGTTGCATTATTATTTATTATAAAGAATGAAATAATAATCATAAATAAATGTAAACTTTTGTAGAATATATATTTTATAGAATATTGAAAACCCACAAAGTCGCTTTAATTTTGTTTTAGAAAGTACGTAACAAAATTAAAGAAACTTGAAATTTGATTGGAATATAATTATTCGGTCGTTAAACTATCTTTATATTCCCAATAATTTCAAAAGGATTATTATATTATGTTCCCACCATTGTGGAATATAACCACAATAATTTTATTCTAATCAATTAAAATATTGTAATAGTAAATAGTAACCACAAATTCCAATAAATTTCTGAAAATATATTAAATTTTAATAAAAGATTTGGTTAAATAATATAATTAATTAATATCGTCTCAATGTTTTCATGTTCCACGAAGGTCAAAATATTTTAAATGCGCAGTTCTAAAACAAAAACTCGAATTGATTTTTAAAACTAAAAAAAAATGTTATTGTATTCCTATAAATGACAAAAACACACTCGGACATATTTTTAACAATGAAATACATATTGATAAAAAGGGTTGTTACTGCTTTTATCTATTTACTAAAATGGAACAAAAGCGTATCCTGCATTGCCCTTTGAATTTCCTGAATGATAAATTTAAAATAATAGTACTCGTCTTATCAATAAACTACAATAGGATGGTAAAGAAATAGTTGCATAAAATACGTAGGAAATAATAAAACAAAAGTATCATATACAGAAATAACCACTACAACATATTCTTACCTAAAATATATTGTTAACCGTGACGATATTCAGATTTGCTAAAATTATTTATTTTTGAACGAGTTTCGAACTGTAACAATAAATATTGGTTAAATAAAATGAACATTGCACGTCTTGCTCTCGTTTAAAAACCTCGTTTTACTATTTTGTTATAATTATTTAATGTAATAAATACATTATTTAAAAACATTGATGAACATTGATGTTGACTTTATCATAAATATTAAACAAAACACAAGTTGAGAGAGAGCATGAAATAATAAACATTAATTTTTGTATTCCTTTAATAAAATAAATTCGTCATATCTAAATCTGTCGCAAGGCAAATAGCTCGATCGTAAAATAATTAAGTCAATTGGGAACTGTTAGGCTGTTATTGGATGTTGTGAAAGAAATATGATAAATAACTACTACTTGTGAGAAACGGTGGCGAGTTTCTATATCTAAATATACATGCAAAGATCGCTTTGAAATTAACCTTTTTTACATTTAATTAAATATATATACTAAAGTAGGACCATTAACAACTTGTTACGCTCCGAGAATTGGTCCAGTTCTTCATAGAAGTCTAGTACTTCGCATAAAATATTACCAATAATAAAATAATTAATAATTATTAAATAATTGTTTATGTCCTACCTAACGCACGCATTAGTGAGCATATAGTGAGCATAAGTTTTATGTGTCGTAGATTTTAACCAATAATAGAGCAGTTTGGGACACTCAGCTGTCATCAATATATGAAGAAAGGGCAAAACTTACGATTCTTACTTTGGTGTAAAACTCTTAGATGACTGTATCAATAAGAGTATTTGCATGTGTCTTCTGTGGCATAATGCCTTTCGCACTGATTTAGTGTGATATGCCTTCTTTAACTTATAAATAAAAAATAACATTGAAATAATTTAGTTGATTATGAAATTGAAGTTATCTGTAATATTTAAGAGATGATAGTAAGAGATACTATTTAATATTGTTTATTTTTACTAAATAAAATTGAGTGTCAACAGTTGCCTGTTGTTTTTTAAATAATTATAAATCTCCACAACAACTATTAAACAACGTAGTTTTGATAGATAAGTTATTGTTATTGTTAAATATATACCTACCTCTAACTACATATTTGTAGATGTAATGGTAAAAAAGGGATAGGTATTAATCAGTAACTTGGAACTTCTTATTGGTGGAAGTAACTTAATGGTTGCATGTCGAACGCTATTAAATGATGATCCATTATCGTAGTTATTCTACGGGAGTTCGTTTGATACCTTTTATCAAATTAGTAGACATGAAAGGTTTTCTCCATTAAATATTCGATAAAATAAGTGAATAATAGTTTCACGATAAACAACTTTTTACTATCATGCTTTCTTGTAGATTTTTAGTATATTATTAGTATTTATATATAGGTATTAATGATATCTTAGGTTAAATACTAATATGATTTAATTAAAAAGACTTTATGCTGTTTATAGTCACGCTATGACCGATGGCTTACGACGAAACAACAAAAATGCTTTTGTCATTATTCGTCTGTCTACCCTATTTACAAATAAAGTTCTATTTTTATATAAAATGTACATTTAATATAAAGTAATTTTATAAAAAATAATTGATTAACTTGTAACTTTAAAAGTTCTAATTGTACATAATTGCTTCAATTGTTTTAAGATTTTTAAAATCTGGTTTCGAAGACCTGGTTTGACCAATAAACACAATATCCTATAAATCGCAAGATTTAATAGTAAGCTTACATTTAGCAGTTATTTTATAGCGACTAATAAAGCTTTCAATCCATTGATGAATTTATTATTACTTTAAATAATTCTAGTGAAGCAATCCAGTGATGTATGGAAGAGTTAAACTTTTGTTATGCTCTAGGTGCGGTCTACGCGTTGGCAATGTATCGTAAAACGCAAACCACAGCTAGTGTGACAAATGATCGCTGTTTTGTTGTTCCCCTTATGCTAAGTTCAACATAAATAAATCCCAAAAAGAACATTTCTTGTAAACTAACCATTGTTAACTTAGGTACCAATAAAATACGGGTATACACCAACAATACCTTATTTTTGTAACACATAATTCTTAGTACGTGCACAAACATGATGCCCGTCGATTTGAAGTGCATTTAAATGACAATAGAAGATTTCAAAAGATAAATATATTTTATTGTTGTCACAGTCAATTTAAATGTTTATTTATCACTTTAGATACGACACATGAATAGATTTTTAATAATAATTGATAGTAATTGTTGTTGATGCATTGTTATAATTTCCCAATGGCTTTGTGACTGCCGGCTGGATTTAAAAACAAATGCTGAATTATGTTGTTTTTTTTTATTGATAGCCCTGCATATGACCACACTCCGCCTGATGTTAAGCTATCCGCGCTGTCCGCGCGCAACAGTCGACTCCACTATGCCGGCTTGAGGAGACGAATGTGCTCTGTCTAAATTAACAGGGCACACTCCTCTCGTTATCATAAAAATTAAATATTTATTTAATAATCTATAGATATAATAAATATTAAAATACAGAAAGAAGATATTAGAATGTGAAATAAAATAAATATAGCATTTACTGATAAATTATAATTAGTAACGAAAAAACATGAAATAGACCCTGCTGCCAAACCTTGGTTACTTTTCAACCAACTATGTTTTGGTATGCTATTCTTATATATATATACATAATAGAGAGATATAAGAAAAAGATAGCTTGTTTATAATATTGTATAATAATTGACTCGTGACCGTAAGATAAAAAGGTCATGTTTATCTCATATTAAAATTTATAAGTATAATAAATTATTTGATTATTTCAGTTCAAATAATAAACGTCAGTCTACTGAAGCACTCGGTGCGTTTAATGTGACTAAATAGTGCTTACTTGAAAAAATATAATTCTAAAGGTACCAAATGTTTTATACATAACTTGTTGTTCAAACGATCAAATATTGTGTGAATTTAACAGTTTCTTATATTTCAAATATATATTAAACCAATATTTTATCACCTTTTACTTTTTAGGTTCGTCCTTTGTTTTTTTAACAACTGAAAAATATTTGTTTTAAAATCTGATGTAATGGATTTTTTATTTCTTCATTCATATTTCTTCCATATTTATATCTAATGTTAAATTGAACATAAACAAAATACGTAATATGTACTTACGTACGCATACGTTAGCAGTCACAACATATATTTGCTTAATAATTTGTGGAGTCAATTACGAAGCATGACTTCTCCTTTGCACTGATTCGACATTAATAGCGTAGAATCTCCTCGTCTCGTCACTTTTTTGTTAATTAATAAAAAGATATATCGAAAAGGTTAAATAAGATCTTAGAAACTTAGAACATTTGACAGACTTGCCGCGATCTCAGATTAAAATAGGCAAAAATAAACGTTATAGTAAGCCCTAAAAATCTTTCAAATTAACAATATATATTGAAACACTTTACGGATTAAATTAAATATCTAATATTGATGAACTTTAGAAGTACCCATATAGATAACTGATTATTCCGCAGGTGGGATTTAGATCTGATTATTCAAATCCCCGACCATTCCTATTGAAGCGTTATTCCTCTTTGATTATTTAGATATAATATTATAATTCGTATCGCATGGTCGAAGTCACGCCTGAGTAATTTACTCCGTCCTTAATGCTGTTCATTGAATATATGACCTTCAGTATTCAATTTTATTGATAAACTCAAAATACACTTCAATAAGACTGTTTAAAAAAACTCTGCGTTGCGTCATATAAAGATTATAAGATTTCTGTTTTGTATTATAAGTATAATCTATCAATAACTCGTCTGAAGTTTCGAGATTTGTTTCCTGTCTAAATTAAATAAAAATAAGTCGTCTATTAATAAATCGGAGCCTAGGAATAATAATCTAAATAAAACGGCACGCTTATTAGCACGTTATGTTTACAATTATAAATGCAATTTTGTTTAAACGCATGTACCATAAACCTGCTTTTATCGATAAGAAACCATTCCTTTGAAATGCTATCGTTTTAATTTGTGAAGACCAATGGAGTGGTTCACAAACATTCGATATGTGTAATAGTTTTATTGCCATTTTTAATTAAAAAAATTATATTGAACAGGTATGGGCGGTTGGCTGAGCTACATGTGGTGGGGTGGTGATCCAGATGAGAAGCATTCCGTATCTGGTCTTAGTAAAAGAGACATACATCACGTACAAAGATCTTGGGCTGTTGCTTACGCAGACTCGGTTGGAACTGGCACAGAATTACTCAAAAGGTAATTTCCGTCTTAACTACGAAACAATGCATCTAAGATTAATTAAATTATCAGTAATATAATTTTTCCTAATATCAACAAAACGAATCACGCCGCCTGACTGGTCACGATGACTATGAAACTTACCAAACATCAGGTTAAAATAAGCAATATAATCGAAATAGTAAGCTGTATTAAGTCTTTTTTTTAAATCATGTATGAGAATAATCTCAGTTATCATAAAATTGTTAATACTTCAGAGTAATTTAAAAAATAAATAATAGTAGGCATCGAACGGTGCACTTCTGCCAGCCTAAAATTTATATTCTGTGGACAACGTTGAGGTTTAACTATGTAGTTCATAATAAAATTAAGGAATCCAAATATCATCTTATCTTACCGCAATGTTCACCAATAATGTTCGTGCTGGGCATTTAAATAACGTGGCTTACCAAACAATCCAAACATGTTCGTGTGATTAAATTTCAAAACATACACACCTCTCTGTTTTTGCGTCTTTACTACAAAGACATTTTTAAACGGTTGTCAAAGTTTTGGCTACATGCCCACTGAATGTATTAATGTCGCCTACACATACCTATTATTTTGTTTCCTTTTAGTTTTTGATTAAGAACTCTTGTAAAAACAACATTTTGAAATGAAATTTGAATGAAATGATATAGTATAAGAAGATGTTGGTTCATGGATGATGGTTTTGGTTACTGACTCAACCCTGGGATAGTAACACCCGTCAAGTACGCGTATTTTGGGATTAGTTTGGAAGTCCAGCATATTAGTGTCAATCTGGACGGTCTGGAGTGCTCTTGCACTCTTGCCTGTTAACAGTTGTCTCTGCTGATTACGCCCGTTCTAGCTCAACATAAGATGGAGTATAATAAAAAAGCCAGGACACTATAAAAAAAAAGAATATAAATATGACCTCCAGACATTTCAATTCTTATCCTGTATCAAGTATTTACAATTATAATTCAACTACAATAGCCAATTTAACATAATAATATCAATTGCTGTTAATATAGGTAGATTTATGAATCAGAAAGATGTGTGATATTGTATCCAAATGGCGTATCATTTTCACACAACGTATAAAAATATATATTATAAAACCTGTCTAATACAACAGGTTTTATAAAAACTTTATTATTTTGTCAGGTTTTTATGTTTACATTTTCAATATCATACTTCTATATAAAAATAAACATGTCCCTAACTGACTTCAATATCCGTGTCTAAATAGAGTTCGTTTCCTCTTCTTTCGAGTTGATGAAAGTCCTATTTTCTCTGAGGCTTTTCATGGTATACTTAACAGTAACAAAATATCTGTAAATAAATAAAACATGTAAAGTACTATAAAGTTTATTAATGTTTCATTTTTCTTCTCATTTGTTAAATCTGAAATGTTACTTATTTTATTCCTTTCTAGACCTATTTAAAAAGATAGCATTTGTGATTATGATAGAGTGGTAGGTAATAATAATGATTTTATATGGGGGCTTTCAAAAATTTAATATATAGTTTTACAGATTAAAATTAACATGGATTTAACGAGTTACTACGGAATTGATTTCGTTATTTATTGCAGCTGCCAATGTTTACGGATTGCAAAGGCAGGAAACCTATAACCAATTGTTCTTATTGCATCTAACCAATGCAACTCAATGTGTAAATTACATATTATTTTTCTTTTACTATACCTGCTTACTAATAAAATTGAAACAATTTCATAAATAGACGCGAGTACATCTTAGTTCCATTGCAAAATTGTTCTAGTTAACTGTATCATCAATCCACTTGTAGAGTTCGATTCAATTGACTTTTAGAAGCGTTTTACTTATTTGTATGCACATAAAATTGATACATATATTTTAACCATCAGATTTTTCCGGACTTATCCAGAAACAAAGAATTTCTTCAGAATGATAAAGAATCTCCCGAAGATAAATATTTAGAGAACGCTCAGTTCAAGGCTCACGTGATCAACTTAATGACGTCACTGAACCTCGCCATCAGCAACCTTCATCAGCCTGATATTGTCATTGCTATGATGCAAAAATTAGGAGAATCACACAATAGAAGAAAAATAA
>JAPWLS010002482.1:0-125990 GCA_028551675.1 Tineola bisselliella
AAGGATCTTCAAATGCCTGCTGGCTTGAATTGATTGCAATGGCGTCTGATCTGTCAAATATTCCAACTACTTCTTTTATGGCCTCAAAATTCTCAGCATAAAACAATACAGCTTTTAACCAAGTTCCCCACCGTGTTAATATTGGTTCTGGGGGTAGTGCAACGTTTGGTAGTTTCTCTTTATATGTTTGTATTGTTGATGGTGCTTTTAAAAACACTTTTTTTGTAGAAGAAATTAATTTATTTACTATGCCGAACTCATTTCTGATTTCTTCCGCCAGTCGATGTAATCAAGACAAAAACAATCGAATTGCGTTAGGCGCGTGAGTGAAGCAGCGAGTGCCGTACGCCCTTCCCCACCCGCACACCGCATCCCGCCAACGCCTATCGAGCGCTGACCACTGCGGGCCAGTACCAGCAGATTGGATTCAGTGCGCTCTCTTAGGGATGGGCAAATGAAAAAAATATATCGATATATATCGTATCGATATTTTTAAACAATATCGATATATACTGAATAAAAAATATCGATATTTCGATATATCGATATTTTTCCTACAAAGTGCAATTACCTGAAAAATCGTTAAAATATTTGAGCGTGAAAAAAATTAATACATATTTGGAAATTATATTAATTTTATTTATTGTGAAAATATGTATTTAGGTATTATTATTCCAATGAAGACTTTTAAGTATTATGAAAAAAACAAAGAATTATTATTATAATTATTATAATTTAAGTAAAAAATTAGAACAATCGTTTTAAAAGAATTTTTAATCGAACCAATAGTCATCTGATATAGACATTAAGAGCACTCTTTCTTTAATATGTTCACCGGTTAACCTGCTCCTGTTATCTGGTACCGCTAAATTTACAGCCGATGCAAGTCGTTCAGACGATACTGAGGAGGATTGACAAATCAAATACTTAAGCGCTACTTTTTAAACTACCCATAGAGATGTTTTTTGGTTGCGTTCACAAACTACAGAGGGATATAGACAGCACTGATACCAAAACTCACAAGCAAATTCTCGCACGCTCTGTTTTATATTCATTTGCGAATAAGACGGGCAAAATATCGCAATAGTAAGTAGAATACATAATTCATATAAAATATAATAAAATTCTTAAAAAATATCGACTTCGATATTCAAAAATAAATATCGATTATCGATATTTCGAAATAAAAAATATCGCCGATATTTATCGATTATTTTTTGAAAAAATATCGATATTTTGATATATCGATAGTTGGTGCCCATCCCTACGCTCTCTGAGTGTGTACGAGGCGGATGCGTCGACCTGTGGCGTCGACGGCATTATATTACACGCCTAACACGTCTAACTACTGAAATAAGCACTGTTAATGAAAAAGTACCCAAATATGCAATAACGCTATAAAAATAGAATAATATGCATTTGCATATGCAAATATGCAAATGCATATAATCCGATGTCTAGTCATTACCGTCGTCCTAGCAATGACAGTATGATGGCGGCCTGTAAATGGCGCGGTTCGCAGCTAACATTACTACCAACATTAAAATTTTAAAAGGTGTTTGCCCACGCATCCATGTTATTTGGCGGAAATTTCAAATTTGAACAATACACAGCGGACTGACGAATGAAACCGAACACAAAGTTTCTTTTTTACTTTTAAATAATTATGAAAAAAGTAATGTATATTATTACGTTCATACAGGTTATAACGAAATATGTAGTTTTCTTAAATGAATGGTAATATTTAATGTATAGTTGCTTGGTTGAGTGTTTTTGGGGTTGTGACAAGCCAAAGAACTGACGTTTTAAGGATATTTTTTACTTTTTACAAAATTGCTATTTCAAGTAAATATCTGAAATTGAGCGACCAAATAATAGAGTTTTCGTTACTTTAGAATAAAATAAAAAATCTATAAAATATAATTTAATTTCATACCTATCGACTGATGACATTGAGTTACCCATTTTTTGTAGAATCACCCATATACACTATTAATTTTAAAACTATAAAGCTGAAACAAACTTGAATTACAAGAAGAAAATAACACAATCAATTATACATTCACATAAACTAGAACGAGCACTTTTAATGTGTTTAATTAACTTTAACATCATCACTCACCTTTGAAAAAAAACGTAGTAGATTGGATTTATTCTTAGTCGTTGCTTGCAATTCTTCTTAAATTCGCTTAGAGACAATAATATCAATTTACTTGTCGGACTTTGCTTGTAACTTATAATTACGCCACACTTCGTTAACTAATGTCTGTACATTTTGTACTCTCGTATTTGTATGAGATTTTTTAAAACTTTCGAATAATTTTTGATATAACTTGGATTTGTCTATTTGAAACGACATCTTAAACAATTAAACTTGGGCGAAAAAGGATCAACGATTAAAACAAACATTAACTTGCTTTGATTTGCTTACAATACGTCAAATCGTCATTCGAATCGAAACGAAACTGTTTGTCAATAGATTGACGGAAGAAATTTAGACAAGTGATAAGTGAGTGGCGCGCGGTAATTCCCCCACTCGTTTCTAAGCGAGTACCTATACGTATTCATTATTTGTGGGAATCCCCGACATGTGTGTTTTGTTTTCAAGCATAGACAATTTGTGGGTTGCCGTTTGTGTAAAAAAGTAAATAATAATTGCTGACGTAATCACGATATCGACCCCCCCACCCACCATGTCATCAAAAATAAGCAAAGCAAAGACTCCCCCGCCCCCTCAAGTGCTTAGGTAATACTTGAATGACCCCTTGTAACATAGAAACGAAACGAAATAACAACGCCCAAAGCGCGCGAACAATACGCTACATTTCGGGCGCTCTTATGTATGAATTTACGTGCAATAAGCACATCAAACTAAGAAACTTGCGCTTGAAATAACTCAACTGAAACTAGTCAAAATTATTTACCTGTGTATGTTGTAGATGTTTCTTCGACATCCCATGTGCTTTCAAATCGCCGTAGTGACTTCTTAAAATCGTACCACAAAATTTGCATTTCGGTACTTAACACTATCCCCTTGAAACTTTTGCGAATACTTTCGAAAAAATCGTCCGTTGTAGTGACTTCTTAAAATCATTTCCTAACCTTTTATTATGAATACCTGTCATTGCAGGAGCTCCATCTGTCATTGTCATTGATACGAGTTTATACAAGGGTAGCGTATTCTGGTAAATATATGTTTTGAATTCCGTGAATATATCAAGGCCACGAGTTTTTTCTTTTAAGGATATCATATTTAGCAGTTCTTCTTTGGTCTAGAAATCTTCGAAAACCATACGAATAAAAACAAGTAATTGTGCAGTATCAGTGATATCTGTTGACTCGTCAAATTGAAGCGAAAAAGCAACGCAGAGGACGATATATTTTTGTAGTTGTTCGTTTAAGTTTTTACTTATTGTTTCTATACGGCGCATCACAGTATTTCGAGACAGCTGTAAACCATGAACAGCTTTTTTAATTTCTTTTTTATTTTTGAAATTCACGAACAGCGAATCTGACACTTCTTCGAAGATTTCCTTGATGTATTCCCCATCGGAAAAAGGTTTGCACTTTTATGCAATTATGTAGCTTACTCGGAAAGAAGATTCAGTTGCAGCTTTACTTTGCTCAATAGGCCCAGAAAACATGTTTTCTTGGACTTTAAATTGCGATTTCAGTGCTTGCAATTTACTCTTTCTTATTTCACTGTTAGGTGGAAAGTCAGTCTGATATTTACTATGCATTGTGTTAAAATGTCGCTCTAAATTTCCTT
This sequence comes from Tineola bisselliella, assembly GCA_028551675.1. Lineage (NCBI taxonomy): Eukaryota > Metazoa > Arthropoda > Insecta > Lepidoptera > Tineidae > Tineola > Tineola bisselliella. Next base: position 3,770 of record JAPWLS010002482.1, read on the forward strand.
TTTTGGGTATTGCCAGGAATGGGCATTGCATATTAAGCAGCAACAGTTTCACCATAGTTAAGAAGTAGTCCAATTCCCATTCTGGGTGAAAATGATAAGTTTTTAATTTCTTTGGAGCACATTTATCAAGAATCTGCAAAAAATAAAATTAAAATATTAGGAACAAAATTTGTATAATAACAAAAGCAGAAATATCCAATTTAATGAGAATTAATTTCCTAATGATGGCACAAAATTAGCGAGCGGGCATTTTCAAGTTTTTTACCCATTTACTACGACCTAGTAACTAGATGGATAATTCGTTTGATCCACCGAGTACTTAAAATAATAATTGTTTTAATACACTTCAAAAAATTAAGCAGCACGCACTATTAACACATAGTTTGATGTAATATGGGCGCGAAAACTTTGTGAAGCGCTTCGGAAGTCAATGACATTAGCGCGGCACGTAGGCATTACTCAGTGCTCGGCAACGATCGGTTTTATTATTTGTAATCGATTATTTTTAATATAATTTTCGTGATTCTTGTAGTATAGGTAGGAATACTGAGAGGTCCGTTTTCAATAGTAACAATAGGGGCATTCCATAGTGACTGGTGGGACATGTGCTTGAAACTTATATTACAGTAAAATGTATCTTATAATATAGAGGAATAACTAATTAAAAATATCCCTTTGTAAAAAACTTCGATTACTTTCTAAATTTCTCATAATTGTCACTTGACTGAGTGTGACTGATGGGACATCGACAAACCCCTCTCTCTTACCGCGGTGTACTTAAGGTCGAATTTCAGGTCGACAACCAAACTTTTAAGAAATATTTCTTTCTCAATACAAAATTTATTCATCATACATTCATTATTATTTAAAAACTTAGACTGATTACCTACGTAAATGCAATAAAATTTTTTTTTAAATTGTGACTGGTGGGACAGGCATTTGTGATTGGTGGGACAAGTGCAAAATGTGCAAATGAAGTTGTTTATTAAGAACACTTTTATATTATTTTAACTTTAGAAACATTATTATTTATATATTTAACTATAAATTACTTAGAATAAATAAAAAAAACTAATTAAAAAACAAAAATAAAGAATTTAGCGCGCTGATAACACGATCTGGATAAACTTATGTGTTAATAACGAACATAAAATAAATTTGTTCTTAAAATTATTAATAATAAATATGTTAAGGTTAATCTTCATTAAGATTTATCTTCCAGTTCCTATTCACTGTCGCTGGAGTTATAGACTTCAGAGTAATTTAACTTTTCTTCTTGGATTATTGCAACCTTTTTGTATTCAGAAGATGAAGCTGTCAGAGTATAAATGATACACTTATTTTCATCAGCTTGAAAATGATGGTGTTTCTGTATGTGTGGAATTGTTTTAATGCTTTTCCATCTCTTGTCAAGATTTAATTGATGTTCTTTAATATCATCTGAACTAACAAAGAAAATATGCATTCCACTAATGCCTTTTAACACTAAGTACTCATAACAATCCTTGCTATTTTTAATAACTGCTTTTCTTGTCATAATAGCAGACCAAAGAGTTCTTTTTGCTATTGCTCTGATACCATCAACTACTCCTTTACCATGACCAGAAGCACAAAAACTCCAATTTATTTCTACACCCCAGTCCAGTTCAGAAAAGCACAGTATCGATAGTGTAAATCAATCGAATTGTGCAGCACATCCATCAGAGCAAATTGTCACTTTTTTGAACTGAACAATTAGCTTTTAATATTTTTTCGTTTTTGGCAACGAGATTCGTGAAAACAGAATGATTTGAACCAAACTTTACATTTGCATTGTCAGCACCATATGATGTTACTTGCGATAATTTTAAGTTATGTTTATCCAATGTTTCACAAAGTACCTACCTTTGTTATTTGGTTGGCAGTTTCATCATTACTCTCCACAAAATCTTTTAATTTGTGTTGTATTCCTTTGTCCAAATTGAAATATCGCACACATATCGGAGACATTATCGGGTTCCTTTTATTACTGGTATCGGCAGAAGTCGAAAAATAAATCTCTTAAATTTTGAATTGCGTCCTTCAAAGCTTCTTTTGTCAATACTTCACAAACAATGACTTCACTCTTTGTCCTACCACGTTTAACATTTTTAGCTATCTTAGAATCGGCGTGCATGAGAGGCAATAACTTTTGAAAGCAATTCATACTACTGTATTGTAATTTCTGCGGCTAACGTTTTGTACGTAATATCATCGAGATCACGATCAGATGTGGTAGTACCTGGTGCCTGGAAATAGCTAGTTATATTTCTTTCAGCACGAGAACTCGTGTGACTACTTGTTTTAGAATGCTTTACTACATCGTTTAATCCACCATGCAAAACAGTTTTTTACACAGTTTGCAGCTTTATACTCATCCGACATCACAATTAGGGTTGTTGTACATTGATTATTATAGGTAAGAAAAAACGTACATAGTATCAAAATAAAGTACAATTTATTTTTCTTTATTATTATATTTAAAAACATATTTTTATTACTTTTTGCAGTTTGTATTAAATTAGTATCTCGACTAAACGATCTGGTTATAAAGATGGTTTAATAAAGCAATTTCTCCATAAAGATTATCCACATCTACACTTAGTTTTTGCAGATTTGAATTTTCCATAATGTTAACAATATTATTAAATTTAATATTACCAAGTGTAAATAACCAGTTTGTGTTAATAAATCAAACCATTTAGTTAGGTACTTGTAAAAGATAACTGGCAACATTTATACATTATATATTTGTGTTGGTAACATATTTGTAGTACTAGGATTTTGACACTGTGAAAAAGGACATTAAAGGAGTCAGTTTGTTAAAGTAAAAGTTTCTCACTTATTCCCCGCACACTGAATTAATTATCAGATAAACCCAACAGTACTCTACGGCTTTGTCAATAAATAATGAAAAATTCGTGTGAATTTTTCTAGTCAGTTCCAGTGATCTTGAAGATAACAGCTTCATTTTTGCCAGTTTCATAGCCAAATAAGAGGTCTTGTTTTCTTTGTCTTAATCCATCTCTAAGATTAACCATAATCCCATAAATATCTAAAATTGTTATGCAGTTGCCTTTATTAACAGCTTTATTAAATAAATTTAATAAGTGACTAAAAAAATGCAAATAAATTTCAATTATATCATTCTCAGTTTCATTGAGCATTAATAAATTTTGTAACACCATTGGAAAGCAGTCTAAACTTATAAAGTAAGCTCTAATAGGTGACCAATTTAATAATAACGTATCAATGCATAGCAAAAGAGACAACCAGGAACAACCTCCCACGTGGCGTTTAATTTCATGAGTCTCAATCTACTGAAGCTACAAATTTTTTCAGCTCCTCCCTTCTAACTTAATATGTTGATTTAGTATAAAATCACGTATATTAAAAGTATATTTAGTCTCAAGTTCTTGCTAAAGTACAGAAAACCCAACCCCAATCATGTTCGATTTCCCACTGACTTTTATACTTCTGCAAAATCATTTTTTCTAATTCGTCATATCATTTTTTTAAAACATTTTTTTGGTGTTACATATTCGCTGTTTTACTATCAAAACTACGTTTCGTAGGTGTATGTGAAGTATTTTTGTCCATGATTTACTATAGCATAAATCTATAAACCCTTTAATTCAAATTCTTATTGCACTCAAAACGCTTCGCACAAAACAAACAATAAAATGCAGTGATTATATATTCTTTAACAAACAGGAAAATATGACATGACATGACAATGACACTGACATTTGAGGTTAGGTTGCGTTCAGAAATTATTAGAAACGGGCGCTTATGTGCTACGGCGCTGGCGAGTGGCGACATCGGCTTAGCACCTATCGATAAATTTCGTTTAACGAAAAATACTTACGACTAAACGTTGTGTTGTTCACAAATAAATCAAATCATGCGAAATAAAGTATTTTTGTGTACTTTATTGTTCTCATAAAGTATAGTATAGAGTATAAATACCTGAAATAACGTACAATATTTTATTATAAAGTACGGGTGGCGACCATATCTGCAGCCACAGTTTTGGCTCCACACGTCCAGAGCTGTAGGTTTTCTTGTAAATTTTTATATTTCCAAGCTTCTCGGAGGAAAACGCCGCGGTGCAATTGTTAATAGCCCTCTTGAATTTCTTTCAATTGGTTGCCATGCCACAATTAACCTCCAACACCGGCCTTTCATTCCAGCCAACTCCATCCTTGTCAAACTGGTCAAGCTTCAGTATTTCTTATGAATATTGTTACGTCTGTCACCATGTTTTATGTGTAGTTGTTAGTAGTTATATTTATTAATATACATAACTAATAATAAAACATGTAAGCAAAATAGATATAACAAGAGCACATTACAAAAAAGTTGTTTTTTATATGTATGCCAGAAACAAGACACGAAATCCAGTCATCATAAATTATAAATTGTACTATATACACAACCATAAAATAAGAGGTCTAGCTATTATTGTAATTAACATTATAAAACAAAACTATGGAGCGATTTAATTTGTTACTAAGTTTCAATTTACGTCGCTCCTTATTGCATTTTTCAATATTCAAATCCGTACTCTTTTTGGTTTTGACATTTAAATGTATTATTACCTAAGAAAAGATCCATTATCACATTGTGATTTCTAATATGTATCAACATCATTTTTTTGTTTGTGGCTTACAAAGAAAATATGAATAAAATAAATTATATTATTATTGTTGTTTTTATTTCTTTTCGTGACTTTTCTTTACCAAGTTTTTAAATGATCTACGCGAGAAAAAAATTAAAATGTCTATTTCGGCACTAGAATGTTCACCAGATGTACTTTCTAACTGCTGTTTTTCGTCACCTAGCATTTAATGTTCTAAAGCCGCGTCTCCTGCTCGTGTTTCTTCGAAACATTACACAAAAACATAGAAACATTGGGGCGTGGCCGTACACATTTTTGTCTTCATACACAATGTTTTTTGTTTTCCGTGGTCGACGGAAAGCAAAAACATTGTGTACGGCCACGCCCCAATGTTTCTATGTTTTTGTGTAATGTTTCGAAGAAACACGAGCAGGAGACGCGGCTTAAGTATATAATAAAAATTTATTTTTATTATCAGCAACACTAAACTAATTAAGGGAATAATAAAACTGGTGTTGTGGATTGAAATATCTCTTACTTGACATCACTAAATATATGCGCCCTCTAGTATTTAGTAGCTACATTAACTGCTTTATTCTACCGAGTTTTGACGCGGGGCTGCGTCATTGCTGAGTGAACGTGCGAATTACATATGGTTCAGAACAAATTATCCTACTTGTTTACCTGTTGAATGAAACGAGTATGGCGAGTGAAGAGCATAAAAACTTGGCACAATTTTTAAAGAGCGTTCACTCCGATCTTAGAACTTCCTCACATAAATTGGGTGCAAACATAGCCTGGTCAGAGCACTGTGAAAACTCGACTTTACTTAAAAAATACTCTAATTGTATGCAAAAACTAGCTACCACTCATTGGAAAGCTTCTGATAAGACTTCCAGAATACAATGGGCAGCTGATTTGTGTATGGAATATTTTAATTCAACTATAGAAAAATATGTAAATAGGGATAAAGATTTAGCTACTAAGGTGAATGTAAACATCAATAATGAAATACATTTCAAAGTACCATACAAACTTATTGATATAGGTAGTTGTTATAATCCATTTCAAATGTATGAGTATTTTGATATTTTACCAATTGATTTATGTCCTGCTAATAAATCGGTATATCAATGTGACTTTTTGAACATAAACATAGGATCAAATACTACAATAGTGAACGAGAAAGTTATTGAAATCAAGGAGGAATCTTTTGATGTTGCTACATTTTGCTTTGTTTTAGAATATATTCCCAGTTCGGAGCTAAGAATAAAAGCATGCAAAAATGCTTATGATATTTTGAAATATGGTGGGCTTATGATAATCTCCACACCAGATTCCAAACACGTGGGGGCTAATTGTAAAATAATGAAATGTTGGCAATACACAATGTCTTGTATTGGTTTCACTAGAATTAAATATGAGAAATTTGACCACATGCATTGTATGGCATTTAGGAAAGCTGCTAATTTGGAAATAGCTAAGCGGTGGGCGACTTTACATAAAAAAGATTGTATGAAGTTTGCATTACAAATACCGCAAGATTCTAACACAAAAGAGGATGCCATGTCAGATTACAAAAAAGATGCTTTGGTTTGTGACTTTTCTGACATGCCTTTTTCTGATATGCTAATTGAAAGTGATTAAAGTCAAATGTTACTAAGGAATAAGCTACTCAAAACATGTTTTGTTTCCTTCAAGGGTAACTCTTGTAACTTAGTATTGTAAGTGAAATGATCTATAGTAGAGGAAAAAACAGTCTAAAACATGTGCTAAGACAAGCTTCTACTGAGTAAAACTGGTATATCTTGTGTCAATTGTTTTATTTAGACAATTATCATCGTAGGGCAGTTTACCCTTTCAACAACATCATCTCATACTCTTATTCCAATATGATTCACTCTTATGTAAAACATATAACAATTAGTCACAATATATCGTCACAACATCCAACGAACACTAGTTGGCTACACCAAACCTATCTTTGCGTTTTTCAAGCTTCTCTTTGGTCTCCAAGTCTATCATCGCTCTTGAAACAGACTCACCGAATCGTTCAGCCCTCTTTTTAAGCTTTTCTAAATTTTCACTAAGTACTGCCTGTGTGTTACCACTAATTGGAGTCCCTTGACCAAATCTAAGTTTCCTAGCTTCCTTCCTTTCTGTTTCTGTCATTTTAGCTGATATACCAAACCTTTTAGCCCTCATCTCTAACTTCGATTTAGGATCGGAATCCACAGTTATTTTAATCTTATTCGTTTCTGTCAACTCAGTTTTTTCTGGAATAACAGTAGAGTTACTTGTTATAGACGCAGATCTATTAAGTACAATTTTTTTATCTTTATTTTCAATCTTTGCTTCAGAAGGGTCTGTGTTTTTCCTTTTAAGAACCCGGCGCGGTTTAGGTTCTTCAGTAGATAACAACTGTACCAGTGGCGGAGGGTCTGCCAATGCTAATTCTTCATCGCCACTTTTGATAGCTTCGTATGTGACCTCAGACTGACTCTCGTCTTCATCGAGTACGGCGTCTGAATCTATCTCATCCGAATCCAGAGTGATATCGGCACTATCTTCATCACGAACCGCAGCTTGTAATCGAGCAATAAGTTCACTTTTATCGCCCGACTGCGGTAGTCCGCGGCTTACTAATTCTTTGCGAAGTTCCACCACTTTTAATTTTGTAAAATCAATCATTGTGGAATCAGCCATTGTATACAAACAATCACGAGCAACCGATTACTGAACCCAAAGACGGAACCTACGGCGTGCTGCCGCCAGTAAAACAGACTGACATTTATTTTTTTGTTTCACTTTAAAGCAAAGGATCAAACGCATACAGCCAATAATTTTTTGTTTCAAAGCGTAAGCTTCGACACTATTAGTGTATCGTGAATCGCGAAGTTAATTTAAGAAAGCTTTGTTTTGATTTCAACTTTGATAATTACCTTTTCTTTTTTATTAAGGATTCCTTACATCGTAAATCGCAACGTACCTAATCACATGGAGACACGCAGCAATATGTAAATTATGTGTATCAATGCCAAAGCACTAAAATACTCTCTCGGTCGAAGCATAAAATAGACCTTGACTAGATATTATAGCATTCACATAATAGGTTCTTAAAAATCGAAATAAAACATTAATTTAATATTATAGAATTTAATTAGGGTACATACAAACATTTTGTAATGAAGGTAATTATGAAATATAAACAAAATAATAAAGCTTTTTAGTGAAGCGGCAACGTTTGTGAGTTGACAATAAAATGTAATATGAGAGGATTAAAACAATTTAAATCAATAAACGATAAAATAATCTACAGCAGATACATGTAATTACAATAATAAATTCAGGCACTGCAGTAATTTGTATCTTGATGGCAAACCGAAATCTGCCACTTACAAAGGTTCATTAGAAGAAACAAACAAAACTTCTATATGCTATATATTTTATATGGTCCTATATCATATAAAAATAATTATGATCACACACACCCCTGTATCAACAAATGATACAAACTAGCTGATAATCTGCTGCAATATCTGTTATGTACAATATTCTATAAATGGAAGTTTCACTCTTAATATTAAACGCTACAAGTGAGCTTCATGATTAGTATATACAATAATTTTTGTCAATAAACATGCTCGACCCCTTTCCTTGTAAAAAAAAAACAACAATATTCGATGTACAACATGTCCCTTCAATAAAATAGGTTAAGAGAAAGAAAACAATTCATAAATATTAATTACTACAATAAAACATTAATTCACACCATGATTTTTGAAAGCAAAACAAACTATTTTATGTTAATGGGCTCCAAACTTTTACTTGACAGAGGGCTGAAATTAATACAGAGCAAATATAATGCGCTCCTGTGATGGCCAAGATAATAATACTATCTATCAAAAATGTGTTACAAAAAACACAGTTTGAGAGCCGCAATAACGAGACACATCGACGTCGTATATCTATAGGTTGCCCCAACGACACGTCTTCGGCGATCAAAGAAAAGCGACAGCCCATCTCCGCACTCCTTATTTACAATAGTTAATTCGTACCCAACTACCGCCGCGATCCCTCGACGAACGAGCGCAAATCATAGAATCCGTCGAGCGAGCGTCTCCGTACATAAATAAAATTAAATAGACTACAATATCTAACGAACGGACAGAGTTCGATTGGGAGCGGTCCCCTACCTGCCTTCAGGTGCGTGGCGGGGTGCAGGCGGAGCACGGGCGGCCTCTTTACGCGGTACGGGCTTTGTGCGCGGCGGAGGAGGCACAGGGGCAGGGGCACGGGGAGCCGGCGGAGGCGGACGCGGCAAGGGCGGCGGCTGCTCTTGCAGCGCCGGAGGAGGCCCCAGCGAAGCCAGCAGTAGACCTCGCAGTAGGGCGGCGCGCTGCTCAGCCCTTTCGGGTGCACAGGGGGTGTCCATGCCGAGAAAGCCTGCCAGTAAGAACTGAGAGTCTGTGGCGTCTGGCGGCGGCGCGGCGGGTGCAGGTGCAGGTGCAGCCGCAGGTGTCGAGGTGGTTGCCGCGGTGGCCCCCGCGGTCGTGGTTGGAGGTCGGCGCGGTAACCTCTCCAACTGTTGTCTTGCAGCCTGAAATTTTTTTGTGTTACTATTATCTCATAAATGTGGCAATAGGATGTTAACATGACACTGACTGTAGCCTGCTGTCTCTCCAGTTGCAGTTGTATCTGTAATTGTTGCAGTTGACTAGGAGTGCCGGACTGCCCGGCTGCTCTCCTGACACCTGATAGTTGTGATAATAGTTCAGCGATGGGGTCGACGACGGCGTCACGTGACGAAGGCGACAAGGACGATAAACCACCACCCGTACTAAAATTAAAAATAATAAAGGTAAGAAATATATTTAATGGCTGCATTATATATTAAATTCCATATTTACCTAAATTGCATATTGCTTCTACGTGCCCTTGAGACACCTCGTCCATGAGGTATTCTCCTGACACCACCATGTCGAATACCACTGGGTTCATCGTGCATAGAAGTTAAGGATTTATTTTTAACTTTATAGAAAAACTTGGGCTTATAATTGCTGTTGTCAAAGCTTAGCTGACTACTTTTACATCCAGAATTATCAACAAATATTTATATTTTTAATTCACATTGCTTTTAATATCATAATACAAAGTAGAACACACTGACTCTAATTATATGCAAACACCATCTCAATATACAATAGATATATAGTATATACAAATACAAAAACTAGAAGGAATCAAACACAAAAAGTATAAAATTATTATCAATTTTGCATAATATATGAAAAGGATATCAAAAATGAAATGAGGTCTCGTGGTCCAGTTCTATGTTCCAATGTCAAATGACCAGCAAAATCATCTGTCACGAAATTGGGTTCACCACCAGGCATTGAGGCGCAGACAGGACACACAACCTGAAACATTTGCACTTTTCAAATACAACACAGAACTCTTTGTTATTATGAACACGTAACAATTTAGTCACCCATGAACAAGATTCAATTAATTAAAAAATAAGTCCATGATTGATTTGTGATTATATATTATTATATATAGTACAAGTTACAATAATTAATAATGGTAAATTTAGTTAACATAATTCATCTAATCATTTGTTTTGTAATATTGTAAAAATTAAAAAACCATAAACAGTTGAATAATGTTTAAAATTTTTGTAAGAAAATCCATTTTGAATGTAGAGACAACCAATATTAACCTCTTCATGCTCTTGGCCACATATGTGGATGTTTACTGTCAATAATAAATAGAACAAAAAATTTATTTACTACAGAATCCCTCAATAAGAGAATTTTAAAAAAATTGCACTAGTAATGATGGTTATTCCATTAAAAATTTGAATCAAATTTTTCTCAACACAAAAAATCATCACTGAAGATGTTAAGAGTGGGAACAGAAGTTAATTAGGTTTTTGTAAATATCTTGTAAAAGGGGATAACTCACACATACCGCCAAATTGGTATCAGAATGATCAGCAGTAACATGCTCCATAAGTGCTGTATCCGTAAAACCCATTTTATTACAAAATGGACATGTGTATGCACATGGCTGTTCCAATGCCAGAGCTTCCCCTCCATAATACAAATCTGGAAAAATGCATTTAAATTAGTGCAGAGGCTATTTAATGAATTTTTATTATGACTACAATAATAAGAAAATATACATATATAAAAATATAAGAAATAACAACTAAAATAAATGTAAAAAAACATAGTCTATTAATAAATAATGATATTGCGCATTTTAACGCTCTTTGTTATGGATTGTTACGTGTGGGAGGGAAATTAACCTAAAAGTAAATATTTTTTTATCTAAACTTAACCTAACTTATCTAATACAAAAACTCTAATGAATCATAAGAAAACAATTAATATACGCCTTTCTAAGCAATGTAAAATCTTTTTATAGTAATGTCACATACCAAAATCACTTCTTGACAGAATACACTGCATTGGATGTTCTGTTGTGTGTTGGTTTGTTGTAGCTCCAGATTCATAACAAGCAGCACACAAGTCGTAGTCTATGCAAATCAAACATTTGTATCGTCGTCCTCTAAAATTATTCTTCAGACAAGAATCACAGCTGACTCCTGCAAAATGTCACACGGTAATAGCTCACCATAAGAAAACAAACAACGGAAGCACCATCCATGATGCCACTTCCAAAATGTTTTTTATAACGATTCTTTGTTGTGATGGAAAATAATCAGGCCATTTTTTTAGAAACCATAATGACAAAAGAATCGAACACTTTTTTGATTATCATTACCCACCTTCATGGCGATTCATCTTCGCCAAAACCTGTCGTCGTAATATCCCTTTCTTGGCACCAGATTTGCTATTTTTTTCGACTATGTTGTATAAAAATTTAATTAAAATAAGTAATATAATCTATAATACACTAAAATACAAGATAATTAACAAAAATTTTCGAGCAAAACCTAACCCAACCAGGCCATAATGACGTCACATAAAACCAACCAAATGTGAAAAGTTGCCATCATGGTGTACTAAGATATTGTACGTTGGATTCTAAGTGGATATCTTTCTCTCTCTGTCTTACCACTCACTAACAACAAAGAAAAAAGGTTACTTCGCATGAACACGAACTCCGAATTAATGCGAAATATTACGAACTATATTTTGGAAGTTGTCATTTCAATAAAAGCAAAGAGATATTTACCCATACAGCTAGTTATTAGTAATATACTTTTATTTTTATTTTAAGAAGTATTCTTTTAATATTTATTATAATCTTCAGTATTCTTCTTTAATTATTTAGTATAGTTGCAAAATCTTAACTAAAAGACACCAACTAAATATTTTATCCAAATCCTACAATAGTAGTTTATGTTATTCAAAAATAAACTAACTGTGAGGGAAAATGAGAATAGTACATTATATAAAAAAAGGCAAAAATTGAGTACCGTTAAATTTATACTAATATTTTTGGTTATCAAACTAGTAAAAAATACTACAGAAGTATAAATATATGTGTAAAATTATAAAATAGATAATAACATCATAAATAAAACAATATGTATATTAAAAATATAAAAATTGCTTGTTTTATATAATATTTTAATTCAATATTATATAAATTTAAATTTACATGATATTATATTATAATATGACAAGACGAACTGAGGATGGACAGTATTAATTAAACAGTAAAACTACGCAACCCTATTTTTAAGTAACACTGAAAATTCGAAGTTGTCAAAACGCTTTTATGTAGTCTATTGAAATTGAGTACTTATTGTTATTATTATTAATTGTCTTTGGTATTTGGATATTAGAGTTCGCGTGAAGTGTACGTTCTTCTCTTGTGGAGAATATCGTTCCTTACGTTTAGATAATCTGTGATGTAGACGTCAAAAGAAATTCGCGAACGGTTTTTTAGTTCTGACGACAAGTGAATCAGTTGTTGTGCTTATTCAGCGCGGTGGAACCTGGTGTCGTGCTTCGATTATTATATTATACATATATGTTTTTTTAAATTGCCTTATGTGTCGTATTTAGGTAATTCTTTTGTGTTAAGAAATGGATCTCTTCAAGCAAGGTAATTGACGAAATAGTTTATTTTCATGATACACAATAAGCTTAATTACAATCGCGACATTGTTGTTTATTTAGTTGTCATATGTGATGATGTTTTCCAACTATAAAATACTGGACGTTAGCACTGTGAACTTTACCAAGGCCGTCGTGCTCTTTGGTGCCTGGCACGCAATACGTTGCTGAGTGCTACGCGTTCAAAACAAAAGTGGGTGGATCTAGTTATATCAAAAAATATTTTCGGGCAGCTGTTTTTCAGTAGATACGATAAGGTATTGTATGGACAATAATAATGGATATTATGACACTGTTAGCGTGATTTCTGTTAAAGAGGGTTGACTATTAATTAGTTGCGGACTCTTGCTTGATAGATGACTCAAGTAGTTTTATAGTTGAGCTGTAATTATGTATATATAGAAACTACATCGAAAAATCTCTTAAATTTTTTTTAGAGTGAGTAATTAATTAGCATAAACATTGCTAATGTTTGAGTGGAATTTACCATGTTTTTTTGATAATAAGAGTTGGCATATTGTTAATAGGCATGAGGGGTCCTGCCAGACCGGCTCCAGCTGTACCGGGCTTCCAAGTAAACAGATATTCACCTGTTAGCAATTGGGATGATGATCCATTTGGAACAAACGTCTTTGAGCCGATGCCATCTTGTAATCAGAAAAAGAAGCCTCCTCCTCGACCACCACCTCCCAGACTGAACTATCCAGATGTTCCAAATAAACCGTCTCATTTTATTAGAAAACAAACAGTTCTATCTTCATTATTGTCACGCAAGAAGAAGACGCCACAACCAACTAGTCATAATATTCCAAAGAGTTTTCCTATAGATTTTGGTCATGATCTGGATCCGATTAAGATGTTTCCTAAATGTGAGCCAAAGCATGTACAGACTGCTTCTTTGATAGATCTTTCCTCACCGCCGAGTTCACCTACCTTTACAACAAAGTCTAGCAGTGATGGCTTGAGTGTGGACAGCTTTGGTTCGGATGCGACAAATCATCACCACACAAATGGTGGTAGCGCATCACAAGCTGAGAGTGGTTTTGAAGATGATTTTGACTTGTTTTTAAACACAAGAAAGATCCCTAGAGATGATACTTTAGATGATTTTAATAATGTAGATCCATTTTCTCCTCCGGCTTTACCAAAACCTCCTGTTGTGAAGAAGCCTGTTAGGAATGACTATATGGATTTGTTATGCCATGAGAAAAGTAAGAGTGGTGTGGTGGTGCCTCTGCATCAGGGGCCAACAATAATAAGAGCAAAGCCGGCCAGGCCAAAGCCGCCTGACAATACTGCTATATTAAAATCAACATTTGGCAACATTCTAACATTCCCTACAATGAACTTAAATACAACACCAATAAGGAAGATTAATTTTGATAATGATTTTGTAAGTTTTTATGACTTGTTTTTTGTTTACACCATTTATCATTGCAAAATAACATTATTGTTATTCATTTATTTTTAATTTTAAACATCATCTCACATGATTCTTATTGGAATATACCAGGGGTGGCCAACCTGCGGCTCTTTGAAGTATTATTTGTGGCTATCAATAAATGTACCCGAGTTCCATCCAGAATTTATTTCATTTTATGATGATATAGTTTTGGAAATTATTATTTAAAATGTCTTTTAAATTACAGACAACAAATATGAAATATTAAGTGCAACGTTTTTTAAATACTTTTTTGAATACTTTTTAAAAATTTATTTAGTTGTGGGTCGCGAAAAATTTCAAATTTTGAAAATTGGCTTGGTCTGTCAAGGAGTTTGGCCATCTCTGGAATATACATTTGTTTAATGATATTTTATTCATTTAAGTAATAGTAATAATAGATACATAGAGTGTTGTCTCCACACTAGAGTGCTGGTTTATAGGTTATTAAGACAAGCAAAACGATAATATAACCTAGTAATGTGAGCTTTATAAAATTTTAATAATGTATGTTTGAACCGGGAACAACCACAGACTAAATTGCAATGAACAAATATACAAATAGGATCTCTATACTCTAATAATGACTAAATTGAACAAAAACAAAACATCGTAAATTAATCAATTGTTTAATTATTATTTTTTTTATTATGTTTAAATGTGCGTTTGTTAATCTTCAAATGGATACAAATTGGACTTTGGACTGGAAGAAACAATCATTAGAAAGAGATAACTATATTATCGTGTCGAAGTTGCGGCATGTGTGCTGGTGTGAAAGGGATGCATATATCTCCTTTGCCGGTCACTCCGCTGTGATCATTTCTTTCTCTATTTCTATCGCTTATATACCTACAAAAACTGTATCCATTTGAAAATCGCCGTGTGTACTCGTATTACATAATTCATAATATATTCTGACATTGTTATAAGAATGCTAATTAGATACTGCGTTACCCATTACCATGCAATAAAGTAGAAATCATGCCTTGACCAACATTTTGGTCCAATTTGCCGCTATTATTAATCTTAATTTATCTAATTCATCGAAGCATTTAGAAAATATTCTTAAAATAACTAAAAATATGAAATATAATTTTTGTGGCATAGTCTGTTACGCGGAGGTTTTCTTCTGTGTGTGCATTAATTATGGTTGCCCTGTTCTGATACCCGTAATACAGGAGATCCTCGTTCAGGATTAGATCCAGGTGTAAAACTTTAAAGAATAGACACGTTAATAGAAATGATATTACATATTTTAGAGTAGTGCAAATTGGGACCAATTATCGGATTTTTCCTCAATTTTCAATAGACGATAATTGTTTTTTTTTTTTAATATAAAACAAAAACGTGTTACCGTGAGTTGGAAATATAAATTGGATTTTTTTGCGAAAGATAAATTTTGTGGCTATGAAGTGCGAGTGAGCGTTTTATTATCATTAAATAGCGGATGTGTTTTACTTCTTTGTCATTTAATAATATTACAATGGTCAGGGACGAAAGAACATCTGTAAGAAAACAAACACAAACACACATACTATATATAGCCAGTTAGAGATGTAAATTAAATAATGAGATAAATAATTGGCTTGATTGACAATTGAAAACGGCTCTTAAGGTGAAGCAGTTAACCATTTGATAATCGCACATTCTAGATTTAAAAATGACATAATTGTATGATAATTATAGTTTGTTAATAATGTATCGTAGATCTTTACGTCATTGGAGCTAAATTCTAATACGTTGATCCTTCTAAGTTAAAAATATTTATGAAATTAAAACGAGTTTTTAAATAGTCGTAATGTTTTTCTCACTAATTTGAAAGACTTATTATCCCGATTATTTTACTAAACTAAATTAATTCGCGAACTAAATTATGATCGATATTCTTTTAAGATGAATTAGATTTTTATTTTCAAATGCTTGTAGTTAGGGATTGCAATCCGGTAGCATTTTCAATCCGGCCGGATTTTACCGGATTGACACCAATCCGGCCGGATCCGTTCGGATCCGGCCGGATTATGAAGTTACTTAGGGCCTAGTGTTTAGCGCTCTTTAGTTTTGATAATAATACAAAAAAAAAATCATTTAATTATATTTTTTGGTATTAATTGTAATTTGTATTATTTGCACTAAATGAAATCAATCTCACTTATTGCTGTGAGTATGTTAAAGTACTTAAGTAATAATAACATATTAATAATCTAGACTTAACATTCTTTTAAATTTATATTTATAAAATCAACTTCAGTCATTCATAATCCTAACAAACGATAAAACAAGAAGCATTTATATTTTGCAATGCAAAATGCAAGTGAATGTTATTTCTGTGTCTGCAAAAAAAACGATCTAAGAAAACATATAGTGTTGATTGTACTATCCCCTAATCTGCTTCTGATGTCACTACAAATATAACCTGCGGCTGAAAAGGCCCTTTCTGCCTGAAAATTTGTTGTCCTAATCGCCATTAAGTAACTTTAGATCTGCGTGTGTTTTCCTTTTACTCCTACTTCATACGCAGTCATTTCTTTTTTAAGATTTTTATTCATAATCTTAATTTAAATTTAAATATTGACCAATCTGTCTGTAACTTTTATATCAGATTTTATACCTAATAAAGCTTTTTTGATGCATACCTTCAGATCATAAAATCTTCCAACCATAGATAAAAGGCTGTTCCAGCGTGTGCGGCAGTCCGAAATAAGTTGTGATTCTTTCCCTTTTTCTTATCTACCTTGCTCATCATCCAATTCGTCCATGTATTCACTATCATCATCACTCCATTTCAATAGAAGACTTTTCCACGGGATCAACTTCTCTATCCGATTTTTAAGGTACAAAATTTGACAACAGCTAACTGGACGCCGTGTGCGATACACAATTGATGATAGCACGGTACTAGTACTAGTGTGCCAGCTTTAACCATGACGCTTGCGCCGTCTAGAGTCATGCCAATTATGTCAGAATCGAGATGTACTAGACACACAGTACAGTTTTTCGCGTTTTTATTTGCTTAACCGGATCCGATACCGGATCCGGCAAATCCTATCGGATCCGGTAGGCCCAAAAACACGCCGGATCCGCCGGACCGGATTGCAATCCCTACTTGTAGTGTATTTCAAGTTAAAATTCGTTGTATATATTACATAATTATTAGTAAATTAATACATTGATTGTTTAAGACATTTCCAGGGATAATATAAGCATGTGTTATTGAATTCTTTTTGTGTTCTAAGTAAAAATCAATGTAAAAAATTCCAGAATACGAAACTCTTATCTTGGGATGACGATAGTTCACCGGATAGAGAGGAATCGCCCCCCATGCCAAGTGTTCCGCCACCCCCGCCACCTGCCATAGAGGATGAGGAACAAACGTGGCCCGCAGACGCATGTATGACGTCATCAGCGCACAGTGGCACATGTGAAGAAGCATATGCGATAGCACTGTTCGACTATTACACTGATCATGATGACGATTTGAACTTTTCGGTGAGTCTGGTTTTTTGAGTTCAATGTGCATTAATAATACAAAATATGGTATTCAATTCGTAATATAATTTTAAAATTACTTATATAGATATGAGGTTAAAAACTAGAGGGCTGGAATTACGTATTAATTACGGCTGGCAATCCTAAAATAGCACCAATTACATATTGTTTGATATAGATTTTAAACAATCTATTTTAAGTGATAGGCACTTTCCCATGTTTTTTCCTTTCTGCAGATAAGATTATGGAATGACAATGGTTAAGGATTACATTTGCGTTCCTAACACAGGTGACTAATTGTTTGGGAGAAAACCGTTCTTCCATTTTATATATATTAGAATTTCCGAGTCGATCGATTTGTTTAATTTTAAAATTTTGACAAAGAGAGTGTTTAGTTTAACAATGGTAATAAAGTTATCTTAGGATATATCTCTTCCAGGCGATCAACTTTAGGATAGTGAATATATACTTTACTATATTTAGTACACTAATAAACATACACTATACCAGTGGTTCCCAAAATTGACTGGGCTCTGACCCATCTAATAAAAATGTCCAATCTTACACTTTCGGACAGGTATTTATTGTAGGTTACCAACTGAAATGCAAGTAGCAGTATCTTCACAAAGGATATTAGTATTTTATGTAAAATTAAAAGTGTAGATGATTTATGAATATACAGTATCTTTAAGTCATAGCGGAGATTAAAAAAACATCAGCAACACGAACAATTGAATATTAAGTGCGTGTATGACGTATTCGCAATCTGTTTGCGCTGATAGGTCTTACATTATTAATGTAGAGCAGCGGTTCTCAAACTTTTTTGGCGAAGGAAAAAGCCTTAATATAATTATAAAAAACTGATTTATATGTATTTATGAATAATCATATTGCAATGTAATATTAAGTAATATTTAGATGTAATCTTATAATCTCCCTTTGGTAGGTATTTTTTGCAGTATTTTAGCCTTTGAGAATGGCTGATGTAGAGGGATCCTCGCGTTGTAACCTCGAACGTAAACCGAGTATCGATGCATTACACGCATAAGTTAATTAGGCACTTGCTAAGAAATGTGCTTCCTGTTAGAAATATAGTTTTTTAAAAAATAATATCACAATATATGTTTGTTTCTGTTTAACCGTAGCGTCCTAGAGATCGTTATAATAAATAATCAAAATACGTCACATAATACGTCTAGTTACAATTTTGCCTTTGCCTATAATTAAGGAGCGTATAAAAGAAACCCTCATAAAAAGGCTTATTATAAGATAGATTACTATCTTGATGACAACCTAGTGCAGGGGTCGACAGACTTATCAACCAGATGAGCCGAATATTAAGTTTGTAGATTTTTCCATGCCTTCAGAGAGCCGCAACATGAACTTTATTATATACTATTGTATTGTAAGAAGAGCCAGATAATCCTATGGCAAGAGCCGCATGCGGCTCGCGAGCCGCGGTCTGCCGACCCCTGACCTAGTGTGACTGAGATGATTGTTTGTATGTTGGTGTGCTTATATACTTTGGTACTAACTTTATATACATTAATAATTGAATTAATTTTTTATGATACTTAATTAAAGCTAACCAAGAATGGTACCTACTAACACCATATTGTGCATACTATGATTGGCGAGTTTCTTCTTGTCATATGCCTTTCCGAAATCTTGTAGATTGTGTGCAAAGCTTAAAGGGCCTATACGAAATAAATATTTTAAATTTTGATATTGAAATATTTGAACAAATGTATTATTTCATGTTTCAGGCAAATACACGTATTAAGTTGCTAAGGCGGGAAAATGAGGAATGGTTGTATGGAAGCGATGAAAATGGCGCACAAGGCTTGTTCCCATCAAATTATGTTGATATTAAAATACCATTGCCTAATGATAAAACGAATTCTTCAAACGACAGAGCGAAAGCGTTATACGATTTTGAGCCATCGCAACCGGATGACTTGAAGTTAGCTCAAGGTGATCAAATAAAGATATTGTATAAACTTAATGATGAATGGTATTTTGGTGAAAACAACGGCCTGAAAGGACAGTTTCCAGCCAATTATGTGCAAATCTATTAATTTAGCAGTTATGTCTGTCTTCACCAATGCATGGGAATTGTGTAGCCGTGTCATATGACAGGTATGAGTAATTAAGAGTGTTTAGAGAATAGTAGCGAATGTAGTCCAATATATTGAGATTTTGGGAAGACTGTGAGTTCATATCAATGATAACTTTGTTTTAATGATTCTTTTAAGGCTAAAACTAAAGACAATACGGCGCGGGCGCCGGATTATATATTGGTGTCGATCGGGTAGAAGTAATGATTCCGTCCACCATATTTTATAATTAACAAATACTATTTAATAAAAATACGACTACTAGCACTTGAGTTAAATTAAATGCTATCGAGACTGTGCCAATATGTTCTCTATAACAATGGTTCCAATGTTGACGGGGACAAATTTATATCTCCAATTTTGGGACCCACCTTCTGGCTGTCTTTGTATATAGTTGGGAGTCACGGAACGGCACCACCTTTCCACTCGCCTTTTTTTGTAATTTGAAGAATTTTTCTTCTTAAATATTAACTTGTCATTCAGCAAATGAAAAAGGATTTTCTTGGAATAATGACAGTGCGAGTATTGCAATATTTTAATTTTGTTATTTCTTTTTAAAAGTTTATTTATTTATTATTATTATTATCATGGCCTAATATAAAATGTAATAAAATTACAAACTATTTTTAAACTAGATTTTGCAAAGTTATTCGAATTTTGTTTGTTTAGAATTATTGTAAAAAATGTGCATGTCTGTTCATACTCCTGAAGCCGATCATTAAAACAAAGTTATATGCGTTTATATATTTTTAAATATTGTCTTTATTGATATAGTTCTAACGCTACCAATGAAGAGAAATACCATTGTTTTAAATTGAACTAAGAATAATGTCTGCCAATTTAATTCATTCCCTGATAACGTCTGATATAAATGATATTCTAATTATTATTTTATTCAAATATTAATTTTAAATTGACTAAATTATGGAAAATATTTCAAAACTACGAAGCGTCAAACACATCGGGTTCTACGTTTTATGTAAGTCTTTTTTGACTATAAAATAAATGTTGCCAGGCTACAAAAATAAAATAGTATGTGTAGAACCTATGTTTGGTTATGATGATTATATTTTTGTTTCATGCGGATTTGACGATCCAAAGTTTAAGATCATTATTTTTTGTGTAACAATATTATTTTATTTTTTATACAATTATATCGTTTTGAGCAGACTTAAAGCCATTAAGTGTACAATTTGGCACGGACATTGTGTCGTTATGCCATAATTTTATATAAGTTTTTTTTTAAACCTGCATTAATTTGTTAAAGTAATCAATATGTATATAATAATGTAATTTTAATATATTCACTTTTTTTTTTGTAAGTAGAAAGATCTGATTGTTTAAGTATTTTTTTTTAATAATCGTCATAGTGAGTCGCGCTGAAAATGCAATATCGAATTTTTTAAAGTAATTTTATCTTTTATAAGAAATACGCCCAAATAAAATATATCTAAAACTATAATTCCTTTGTCAAAATTAATTATAAATATTAGTAGAGTAGCTACTTATCAAGTTGTGTTTTGGAAATGTAGTAATAATGGCACACTGCTTGCATCCTAAAACACGCGGGGGTGTTTTTTTACAACACAAATCATCCCTCTGTATTCCATTCATTTTGCATTGGTTTATAGGAACTTAAAAATATTACTAATGGTTGGGTTTTTTTTAATAATTAGACATCGAAGTTTTAAAACCTGTGCAATATAATTTATTTAAACTGTTGACATAGTATTTTTTTATTTGTAATTTTTAGGGACCACACTATTGAGTGCCTTAATTAAAATTGTTAACTTGTAGCATTGACAAGTTACGAATTTTAATATTAGTATCGGCGTTTTACTAATAATTAAAACTTGTATTTTATGCAATAAGTACTATTTTATGTATTTACTGTAATTGAGCTTATTGAATAAATCAATCTGGAATTGGAATTTGTCTTTTATTTGAAAACAAATCATACCGACATAATAAAGATTAACTTTGAAGTTCAGCCATTTTGTTTGTTCATCTTTTAGTTAAAGTTCCTCATATCGGATTGCTAGAGACAATTCTGCCAATGTCAAGTGTCAGGCGACCACGTAGAGCTTTGAATATTAAAGAGTAGTCAATAACAGTACCATCTGTATTTAAATTACTGCGTATTGCAAGTATGGACGTCTGAGAGCATTTAACAAAAGATCAAATTAGTTTTCAATACGGTTTAGCTTTCGGTATCAATCTAGACAATTTGGTTGGTAGTCGAATGTGAAGTGATGTAAAATAAAACAAGAATAGGTCACATGGAGTGAAAATATTTATTGAACAAAAATAAAATGTACATATTGGCTTATTTATTTACAATTGTAATTATTCTTCCTAATTTCAACATACCCTGTTCACTTTTCAACCGTTGCTTCAAACCTAAAGTTTTGAGAACAAGTTATTGGCAAGAAGTTTATTGCTATTAATTTCATTTAAAAACTTGATAATATAATTTATTTCATAATTTATAAAACGGAGATTTAACCTTATAAATATTTAATCGATTTTTTGAAGTCAGTTTGATATTTTGAGTATATCAATTTAAAAGATGGATTCGAATCCACCACAACATGTTGAAAAGAGAAAAGAGAGTGAAACCTTCTAACACAGAATACAATAATAATAACATTGTAATCGATTACCTAAATCTTCTAATAACACAGTTTTTTAAACATTCGCTCCATAAACAATTACAAACAGCCCTTTTCGGATGTTTACAAACATGCTTTACAAAACGACTAATTTAAATTACATTTTGCTGTATAATCGTTTTCTTAGTCCATTCTCAATTTCTAACTTGGGACCAGCCATTTGACAGCAGTTACTCCAAAATTTACATATCATAACAATGGTTGCACTATATTTTGACGATTATCTCTTATTATTATTTTTTTGTTTTCAAAATCGCTATTTCTGTAGTAGGCGGGTTCACTCACGTCTAACGATCATGACTGCGTTTGCGAATATGCGATTTCACAATAAAATAATACTTGAATTAGCTAATTTTTATCAATTAAATATCTATTTATCATATTTAAAATTGGTCCGAAATTTATTATTATAATAAAGCGTTTTACTAAGTTTGGAAGGACTGTTTGTAAAAATAAAAATATACAGTTAGCAAAAAATTTAGCGCTATTGAAATAACAACTTGACTTATTAACAATATTGTATCTCTAAATTTAAACTTACTTTTATTAAAAATGTAAGCCTCTTTTAGGGCGTAAAATATCATATTATTAGCAAAAAATAACACATTACGATTTACTTGCGCAGTTTTCACAGAAAAATAGAAAAGTGACAAACCTGAAAATAATTTGTTAGCCAGTCAACGTGCAAATGAATGTGTTGATATTTTTTGCTAATAGTATAAAATGTAAAAGTAATATATCAAATACTAGAGAATGCATACAGCTCTGGCTTAAAACCAACAACATGCGAAAGCGACCTCTAGCGGCCTGAGTTGATATAAACATAAATGTCAATTTGAATAGAATTTGTCCCATGGTGATGTAATACAAGAATCTTATTTGATTTGATTTGTCTCAAATGGGTGCTACAACGCAAACTTGCAGATAACATGCTTCTTCTTCGTAGAAATCACCAAGGATTTGAATATACTGAGAAAACTAAGCTATATTTTAAAGACACAAGGTGTGTTCAAGAATAAACATGGTACGTGACAACTGACCTTCCGACAATGAGAGAATTCAGCTGCATGAAAAGCTCAGATGCTGACTACAGAAACGTTCAGTCGGTGACCTATTATATTGTATGTCTATTTTGTACTATCTTAAATGTAATAATTCAACAATACAAATTGTATTTTCATTTATAATTACGGATGTAGTATTTCGAACACAGCGTGGATTTGTTGTCAATTGATAATTATTAATAACTAAGTATTAAATTGTTCCTTAATTGTGATACAATACAACTTATTTTCGCAGTATTGTATATTTGCTATTTAAAAAAAACAATCTATTTATCTTTTTCTAACATATGTATTTAAGTTTTATGGAGAAAGAGAACCTTTTGACCTTTAAAAAAAATTATTATTTCCGAGATAATAATTGCGTTAAAGAAAATATCTAAAAAACGAAGCTTAGTAAAACATTGCGCTTCGTGTCTAATTTATTGAATTACTGTAAGTGCGAGAGAGATACTATAATGGCTTCTATGCCTTCGTCTTATTAGAAACAGCATATGAACGGAGCTGAGCAGACTATTGTGGACCTTGTCTGATATATAGAATGTGTGTGTGTGTGTGAGAGAGAGAGAGAGAGAGAGAGAGAGATAACATATTTGTGTTTCATCAATTAAGTACAACAAAAGATCATTATATTCAAAATGTTAATAAAATATACTTAACAATGTTCCGTCATCCTTTGTTAATATTTTAGTAGACAATAAAATGTTACATTTGGGAATAGAAAACAAAAATAAATTCGTAAACAAGCATATAGTATTTATTACAAATTTTAATATCAAAGTGTACGTCAACTTATTACTACATATAGACTTTCTAGTTTGCCACATAAATCATAAAATTCCCACAAACAAATTCTTTCTTTTTTCTATACATATGTTATATAGTAGTCTAGCGAACTACCATACTCCGCCTGACTTCAATTTTAATATAAAATAATAATTCTTATCAATAATTAAAATAACAATTCCATTCTTTTCTGTAGTAACTTCAATAAACCTAAAAATGTTATTCAGCACCATCTACATACTAAAATAACCTTTACAACAACCGAACGTATTTTATTCATATTTCTGTATCGCCCGCGAAAAAGCTAAAATTCGAACACTGAATGCAAACCAAGTCCTATTCTATTATCATACATTTATTCTTAAATATATGATTTATAAAATAAAAACAGTTTTTTGAGACTCAAGTAACGAAGAAATGGGATTTTGTTGTTTAAAAACATACAATTAAAGCTTTTTCTTCACAGATGATACAGACAATTGAAAATATTAGTCAATAGCATTTAAAAATACTTACAAATCGAATAAAAACTATAATATATCATATATGTATTATTAATAGGTTTTAAAAACAGATTAATACTAATCAATATATTTTTTTTATATTTACAAAATAAAATCCGCCATTTTGTTATGAAAATAACTAAACCAGTTTTCGGCAGCGAGCAATGATACGAAATTTCAAATTAAAACACGAAATCATTCTGATGTACAGCCAACAACTACACCACTGTTTACCCTTCATTACTTCTCAGAGGCGTGAATTTAAACAAGTTATACTAATGTACTTAGCAGTAACAAAGGCTTTTGAAGTAATCAATAAAAAAAGATTAAAAATTTTGCTCGATTGAGTAAAAGATGAATTAGTACTATACCCTACAAAGTATACTATACAACCCATGAAACACTGAAATGAGAATCTATCGGTAAACAAGCAAAATTACTACATACAAAAAGAAAAAATGTAAAGACACACACTACAATGCATATATCAGAAAAACAATCTTCCATTTAAGCAATTGTGGTTATAGTCATTGTCTGTACATACAGGAGTGATCTTTAAGTTTTGATTATTAATTAATTAATCAGGCCTATAAATGGGTATTTTGGGAATAAATTCTATTAACAATACATACTCCATCATCGTGTTAGCATCAACCTGCTGTTTTGTCAAACGCCAATGCAAGCCCAATTTGTTATACAGGCGACTGTTCTCCCATTCCAGTAATTTGTTCAGCGAATGTTGGGTCTGCAATGTTTAGAATTTTATTATTAATTACAATGATAATAAATATATTAACTATTATTACAGTATTCTTATCTTTAAACAAATTGTAATTTTATTGACAGAGTGCAGTGAGATTGTAAGTCAGGTCAGTCACCCAAAACACTTTCAATTATTGTTTTAAAAACAACTATAGGATGTTTTATTTCATGATTATGAGTCTACTTTTAAATAACAGTGTGTTTGCTGGCATTAGTTCACTTAGGGAGCCCTTTAGTAATCGCCAGAGGCAAGCATAGTATAGGAACAACTCCAGCAATAGGGTATATGCATAAAAGTTTATTATGCGATATCTATATATTTTTATAAACTATATTGCATCAGAATTATGTGTACATTAATATTTTTTATTATTATTTAGTTTTGACCGGGAAAAGAAGTTGATAAAATAGCAGAATACAAAATTCCCGCATATATTTTGAAAAACGGATGTGACGTAATTGTGTTGTAGTAACTTGGACCAATAGCAGCCAAGAACAAAGAATACGTTCATTTTGATCACAAATATCAGTTTCTCGCTTTGGCACGAAACCGTTATTAACTTTTTTGTTTTTCTTTTTGCTTTAATGACGTGATGTTTTATATTACGTTTACCATATTAATTGAAACGATTAGTGTTTATTATGTCAGATGACAGCGAAAAGCCAAAAATTATTTTTTAAATAAAATTGTTTGCGGCAGCAAAACAAATGGGAACGCACCCATACCAAGTTGGTACTTAACAACCGACGTATGCTTGTTTGAAGTTTGCCTGCGATTTGTTTTTGTTTTGTGATTTTCGGAGTTTTGTTTTGTTTGAGAAAGCCGACGAAAATGACTGATAGTGGTTTTGTGAAGGCGCAATCCGATAATTTTCTTACGTCCTTATTTCTCGGAATAAGAAAAAAAACACTTTGTCAGGTGCATTCTTTGTCGTATTATCACATTTCTGCATAGGACAATACTTATCTGGGTTGCTCCATGGTTTAATGATAGTGATACAAAATATTAAGTCAACGCCAGTATAAAACAACAAGCGAAACCTAAGATTATCCGTCCGTATTGTCAATAGAAATCGTATTATCAACTTTGACACTATGAGCACTATGACGTCACAGAGCGCGCCAAAGCGGAGTGGCGTTTAAATGCACTACAAACGTTTAATAATTTCGATCTTCATTATTTTACAAAATATTCGTTTTTTCGATGCCGGACTCTTTTATATAGATATTTAACAATAAAAGCTATCGTTTAGGATCATAAAGAAAAAATCATGCATATACTCTATTGCACTATTACACGTACATATGGCAATTTTCAAATGGATACAATTTTTGTAGGTATATAAGCGATAGAAAGAGAAACGATCGCGGTCTCGTGAACGGCAAAGGAGATATCTACATCCCTTTCACACATGCATCAACTTCGACAAATGAATATAATTTCTAGCAATTGTTTCTAACTGTCCAAAGTCCAATCTGTATCCAACTGAAGAATGTCATTTGTTATTTTTTAGATGCAACTTCTGAAACTTACCCTTTTACTGAGACATATAACAGGCCACAGAGAGCACCCCAATGTGCAACAACAGCAGACACAACCGCAAAATAACCATTTCACATTAACGGGTAATGACTTCTTAAGAACACTATTTATGCGCAGTATTGTCTCCGTGTACTCTTCCGGAGCAATGCGGGACTGCAGACTAGACGGGAATTCTTCACTGAATCTATTGCTTAGTCCAAAACTGTAATTTAATAACAAAATACTCTTAGTAGACACGAATGACACAATATTATAATAATATTAAAAACAAACAAATAATATTATATTTGTTATCATTAAAATAGCACATTTTTTATTATTGTGTATAATTAAAATTTAATTTAGTTTGTATAATAGTACCCCTTTTTATAATGTAGTAATAATGTTATTTTGTAGGTAGGCTTTATAAATAAATACAAACAAATAGAAAATGTAAATTCAAAATAGGTACATCTTAAGATAATATTAGCAGATCATAAATAATTATCCATTAAGGCTTCATATTAAAAAAAAAAACAAAAGAGCGCGCAGCTTCGTTCTCCCTCCAAAACTCTAACTTAGTAAAGAATTTGACTTGACTAAAGAATGGAAGAAAAGCATTATGTCTGATAAATTGTAAGTACCTACATTAATAATATTCTTTGGAAATAAAAGCTACAACGTGTTAATGTATATGTACTTTTAGCAGGTTACCATTACGTTTATTTTTTTCATTTTAATCCGACGTCATCAAAAATAAACGAGTTGTTAAGCAGCTCTCAATTCTCATTTATAATTGATTCCGAGCAGTATTTACAGCTTTTATATAAAGCTAATATGTGTCCAGGCTTCACTTTTGTTCAATCATAAAAAAACATATTGATTACAATGACAATTAATTTGATACATAATTATCAAAACATTTTATCGCACATGACCTAGTTGCATTATAAACACATTAATCATTAAATTGAAAACTTTAATTGTTGTTTATCAATAATTTTATTACTTGTTTAAGAAGAAAAAAATACTATAATACCTTTCTTGATAAATATGTATGTATTTAATACTATGTAAATAATATGTATGTATATATTATTAGTTATTATTTTATGTAATGTATGTATTGTGTATATTTAGTTATTATTTTTCTTTTCATTGCACCAAATATCACCGCTCACATCGACAAAGGTTAGCTGGTAGATAATGCTGACGGCATTAAGCTCGCCTATGCATAAACAAATATTACTGTTTTATTTTGCAATAAAGAATTTATTTATTTATTTATAATAAACAATTGTTATTTCAGATAAGCAATATTTGCTCTATTATTTATAAACACTAAATGTAGACAGACTGATGATTGTTATTAGATTATTATGTAGAGTGGTCTAGCCGCATTTCGGGACTAGTAAGATGTAATAAAAGCATGCCCTGTCAATCTGGACAGAGTATATATGTCTATGCAAGATTGTTTAGTGCAGGCTACTGTTGATATCTGTCTGAGATGGCAGTTGTCTCCACTCATAGACCATACTCTAGTTTAAGACCAGGTGGTGTAGTCATACGCCAGTCTACTGTATAAAAAATTAGCTAAGTATTTAAACATAAATAATGCCTTACTATCAATGTAAATAGTTAAAAAAAATAAACAATTTAAATTTATTTTGATTGTTACATAACATTGAATATGTATCACACATATTTAATAAGTAGAAGTAAGCAAATGATGTGGCAAGCCTTGAGGACACTGCACAGTGGTGAGGCAGCGAAACGTTTCTGGGCCAAGAGGATGACACACACTCACCATGTTTACAATACAATTTAATTGAAATACAAAAAGTGCTGATATCAAAGTACATATAACAAAATTGTATTGGTACCTACAAATTATTGGTAAATTCAAAGAAATAGTTATTTATTGTAATAGCTTGCCTATAGCAACCCATTTATGACACTCTAAACCAGTGATTCCCAAAGTGGTCTATATCGACCCCTAGGGGTCTATGACAACCTGCAAGGGGTCTACGTCAGCGAAAAAAAATTTGGGGGTCCATGAAATGAAAATGGGGGTCCACGATAGTGGATCTCAACACATACACTGATAGTACCTATTTACTTACATCATACTATCTTATAATATCAAAACATATACATTATTTATAAAAGTACCTATGAAGTAAAAAATTTATTATATATGTTTATAAAATTGTGTAAGTTGTAGGATGTTGGTATTCGCTTTGTGGTCGCAATACATTTTGAACTTGTAAAAACCTGAGAGTCGCAGTCTCAGAGCTTCGCTACCTTGCACTGACTTGTTCAATTCGTCACTCTATAAATACGAATGTGGGACAAATACGTTTATTCATTTCCTGAATCTTGAAAAGGAAAGTGCTAAGAAAATATTTTAAGTAGTTTTAATTTAAATTCAATTAATAAATGTATAAATTAACATGTGTTTTTACTTTAAGTTTTTAACACTAAACTTCACTACAGTTAGAAATTTACAGGAAATCAATATCTGGTAAGTAGGGGGTCTACCCAACACGGAAAAACATGGCAAGGGGTCTACGACACAAAAAAGTTTGGGGAACTCTGCTCTAAACTGTTAGTAAATGAATAGCTTACATATTACAGCTTAGATATTACAAAGCGTATTTTTAAGGACCATGAAAGGCCAATCACAAGGATTACTATAGGGTGTGGTTATATACATGAACAGTGAATCAATTGTCTAACTCAGGAAGCTCCGGTATAAGAAAAGATAGTTGTGGACTCTTGCTCATGCAAATAAATAAGAGTCCTTTGATGAAAACCTCCACCATCTAAGTAGCTGGCAATTTAGATTAAAAAATAAACAATGAAGTAGACCAGCAATCAAACACATAAAATACAAATGTGTATTTTATATTAAATAAATACATTTTTTTTTGAAATATTTAAACTTGAAACAAATCTAAACAAACCAATTGTAATCTTAACATAGAAGAGTATAAACATTGGTACAAACAAAACAGAAATCAAATCAACAGTAAAACTAGAACAAAGAAACTAATACATTCTAGAATTCTCTATAATATTTATATTTCCATAATGATTAAACCCATTTCAAAAGTGTATTTCAAATAAATATCTCGTCAATCAGGTTTCATGACAATCTCATTAACAGATCAACAATTGATATAAGTAAACTCATTCTATTTATACACCTCATTACTTATCATTGTTTACACAGCATATTTTCATATAAAACATTACATTCTTTACATTAATACGTATGAATAATTCCTTCATAACAACGTCATTCAAAGAAATTATGCAAAAGAAAATTGCCTTCTGTCCTAAAAGCAAAGAAAGTCCTTCAACACCAAATGCAATGACAAAGGGCAAACATTATATCCTTTAAAAACATCTATTCTACCCTATTCATACTAAAATTGCCCGTAAAGCAAGCATATAGTTCATATGTAGAGTTGAAATAAATAATAAGGCAATCTTACACAGTCATATTCCCAGCTCCACGAACAATAATAGGATCAGGCACTAGTGTCACATGGGTATCTTCGATATTCTCCTCACTTTCAGTCTCATCAGGATATATGGCATCGAAATCAGCCATTATATTTAACAACTAAACTAAATAACAATAAAATATGTCTATCTTAAACACATAACAACTCGCACTCGACTTGTTTGTTGAGTTTTTGTGGATTGCTCTGCAGAATTGACGTTTCACCATCCATAAACAAAAGTCAGACTTGACCTGTGTTGCTGATACAAAAATATTATGCACTGAATTTGAACAAAATATAATAAAAATTACATTTATAGCAATTATACAATTTCTACAAAAATATATTTCTTTATAATTTTATGTGTTTTAAGTATTTGAATTGTATATTTTCAGCTTGAGAACACTGGTCTAGGAAAAAACTGGCTAAAATAAATTTTGATTTTTTTAAAATATAATGCTGCAGTCAGTGCGAACTGCGAGAATAGGAAATGAAAATCATACTATCTTAGTTACAGATCTAGTAATTTTTTCTTCATTTAGATCTGTGATATAAGCAATTATTTGTATATTGATATTAATATTGTATTTAAAATGTTATTCACTACTAAACTAACATTCCTGCGAATATTTTAAAAAATATTCCCTTGAAAATAATAAATGTAGGAACGCGAAGTAATCAATCTAGTCCAACTGTTGCTCAATCTAGGTTAGTAAATTCATAGGTGTAATGTATGGTCTAGGTTCCTATAATATATTGTCCATATATGTATGTTGATAACTCGATACCTTGTGTCTAATGAAAGTGAGATACTGATAACGCGCGCAGCTGTGCCCTAAAAACACGCCGGATTGAGCTTTGACAAACTAAAACTACGCTATACTCTACTTTTGAATTATTTTTTTTAATTTAAACTTTTTAAATTTTTTGTATCTATAGTGATTGTAGTTTGTGAGAGTACACATTTATTTATTTTTATCATTTATCAATAAAGTTAACCTAGAATAATCACAAAAATATTTAGAGGTACTTAGGTAGAGACTGATAGAATTGCATTTATATTTTACTTAACTTGATGTACACATAGAAAATAGTAAATTTTTAATTATTAGTAAAGTTAAGTATAGCCCTATTAGGAACTATGTATGTCTTTTTCTATAGCGAGTGCAATAATGCATTCACATACGAAGTACAGAGCGCTTAAGTATAGTATAAAAGCCACGCATTGGTATCCTTTGCATTCACACACGCACTATACAACGACAACATGAAGGTACGTTCAATTCAACTCTTAATACTTTATATGGATAACCTTTGACCTGGTGTTGTGTGACTCTTTTCGGTGTTTTTATATACTATTGTTAAAAGGAATTAAGTCACTTTTTGAATCAAGTAATTGTCTTATAATTAGGGTAGATTTGAACTTAAATTGTCTCTTAACACTAGGGAGACGGTTATATCTAACTACTGGTGACATTAAACAAATGAAACAATTGCATATATTTTTGTATTGTAAAAGTTAAAAGCGTTCTAAAATTAATAATTTTCACAGTTACTTTTGGTCAAATGACCGCTTCCGTCTATTTATTACGAGACAATAGTAATCAGTCCCGTAGAAACGGTATTTTTCTCCTGCTTCTTGCCATAATTATTTCGTTCTACTTCTCGCAGGTCATCATAGCAGTTGCAGTTCTGATGGTATGCAGAAATGCCAATGCGGTGTTAGCGCCGGCGTATGCACCGTCTCTGGCTTATGCAAGGCCTTATGGCTTACCTGTGGCTGCACCTTTAGTAGCTCGACCTGCCTATGCCATACCACGACCTGTAGTCGGTGTTGCCCCAGCCATTGCTAAGGTATAGACCTCCTTTTTACTTCAATATGTTAATTATCTAATAAAAAGTTCCTAAAATATAAAAATAATAATATAAAAATTGATTTTTATATTATTAGATGTGTTTACCTTTTTTATTACAATATTACATTCAGAATTTAGAAAAGTATTGGAATCTGGATAAAATAAACTTAAATTTTAAAAAAAATATAATATATTATTTTATAAATTGAACGTTGCTTTGGTGTTTCATTGCGTTACAATTTCCATTGTATAACTATTAGTTTTATTTAAATAATTTTAAAAAAAACACGTTAGTAATATCTTTTAAATCAATTATCATATTAAATTCATTTTTTTCAAATGCACAGGTAGCAGCACCAGTAGATGACTACGATCCCAATCCCCAATATTCATACGCTTATGACATCCAAGATGCCCTAACAGGAGACTCGAAGAGCCAACAAGAATCGCGGTCAGGCGATGTTGTCCAAGGATCATACTCCCTAGTCGAGCCTGATGGTACCAGACGAATTGTCGAATACACCGCTGACCCTCACAATGGTTTTAACGCTGTGGTGCATAAAGAGCCAGTCGGAGGTGTCGTTAAGGCCGCGGTGGCCGCTCCGTTGGCTTACCATTAGTTCCCGCACGACAGTACCTGTTTATTTAAGTTTTAACCCGTGTTTACATTAGCCCATTATGCTATACAAGTGAATTTAAGTAAAAAATATAATACGTAGTGCAAACAAAACATTTGACAGGTAATTTAGGATTTGTCATTGCTTCATTGATTCTTAGCATTTTAGCTAAATAGCTATTTTACGTGTTTTGTTTTAAAAATCATGATATTAATGTGAGGTAGTATTTAACAAAAATGCCTAATGTGCACACGGGTTATTGTTTGTTCGTTGATTGTTAAAGCTGAGGTAATAAATAAGAGGAATCGATATTACTTGTTTTATTTTTATGACACAATTTAAGAAAAATCATTGCAGTTCCCGTAGCTCGATAATTAAAAAACTAAACTTTGTTCCAATCGATGATTACGTTTTCCGTAATGCGAGTACGAGTATTTATGCTAAAAAGATGCAATATGTCATTCTAATCCACTTAAGTTTGGATATGTGTTCTGTGGGCTGGCTTATCATGAATTTTAGTCTGGCTTTCGAACCGAGTTCGCTTCAAGCGATTTGTATGGAAATTTGAGCAGCGCCACCGCGTGCGGATTTGGAACTACAATATTTTAGATACTTTTTGTTAATTTTCGAACGTCTCGATCTTTCGTTCATTTGATAGATTGCTGGTGCTGATTACAATAATGAGTTTAATAATAATTAATTTCATAGTAAATAGATTCAAATCTATATAAATGTAAATTCTAGCTTAAAATAAGTTAATTTATTTACGCAAAAAATAGAGTACGTTCTTGAAGAATGTATATTTAATAACATTAAAATATACATTGTGTTAACGCATGGAACGTTGATTATTACGTCAGTTGATGTAATGTGAAATGTTAAACTATTTTTATAATTCGTTTTCGGAAGTAACTTGACATAATAAATAAATTAATTATAATAGGTGATTTGTAAGTATAATTATTTAGAGGTTGTATAGGCTCGATCCCTCTGTCTTGTGTTAAATCTGTTGGTAAAGTATGTTTATAATATACTAGCTGTTGCCAGCGATTTCGTTCGCGTAGTAATGAATATGATATAAAGTACTATGAAGTTTAAATTTTAACATGAAAAAGCAGTTATTGTGATATAACTGTAATAGTTAGACGTATGGTGTTGCAGACTTTTTTGCAGATATTGATGTTTTTTTTGTATTTTTGTCACATATTGAGTTACATTATTGAAATTTTCAATTGGGTTTTTGAAAATACTCTATTGCCTATGTTCTTCAGGGATAATGTAGGATTCTATTGGTAAAAGAATTTTTCAAATCGGTCTCTAGTAGTTTCGGAGCCTATTCAATACGTACAAACAAATAATCAAATGTTTTCTCTTTATATATTAGTATTGATAGGTATTAAATTATTTTCGTAAACTTTTGATTCTTCTATCATAATAGTGTTTTAATCATTATCTATTATGTATGAAGAAATAATTTAAAAATTTAACGTTTGATAAAAGAGATATCTAGAAATTTTAGTAAATTTTTTTTTAATAAAGGAATAAATAAATAAGAAATTACATAATACAGTGACAATTGACTTGATTGTTACTCATTGTTAAGTTTTACTGCAAGCTCACCGCATAATGCAGTTATTTTTAGATGACCTTAGTTACTTAAAACCACATTAATTAGAACAAAATATCAGGTTTTATTTCTACTGTCGCTAAGTTCAATATTAAATTAATACCATAGTAAGAATAACAAGTGTTTTAGGTAGAGGGAGAGAGCTTTATGATTTAAAGTGAATGCATTATTTTCGACCATATAAATAGAAGTCGGTGCACGTTTGCTGACATTTACCTCTTCAACTGTGTTTCATTCGCCATGATTAGGGTAAGATTGAAATAAATATTTCTTAAATACTCATAAATTGTTATCTTAGTTAAATTCTAAATAAAACAAATGAAAAAATAAATATACGCTATTTAGATATTTGAAAAGAGACAGCGCCAATCGTCGTTCGATTTTTAAAAATTTTAGAGATAGATTTTAGAGGCAACTAGTATTGCCAGCGTCGACTAATTTTCAATTTATTATATTGATAATTTATTTAGTAAATTTATGTAATTATACATTTATATTACAATATTATAATTATTTTCAGATAATTCTCTACATGATCATAGCACCTTCAGTTTTAAGTATAATAGTAAAAGACCCACCACCACAAAGAAATGATTACAATTACTCTTACGACGTAGATGATCCAGAAACAGGTGACAGTAAAAGCCAACAAGAAGCTCGTTTAGGCGATATAGTTAGAGGATCTTATTCAGTCCTTGATCCTGATGGAACAAAACGTACTGTAAAATATACAGCTGACCCTAAAAATGGATTTCAAGCTGTCGTGCACACCGAACCAATAAATAAAATGAATTATAACGTTCTAAAAAGTGACATAGAAGATAGTGTGCCTTCAAGAGCTCAATATATACAGAATATAGCGCCTGTGTTGTATACGTCTGCAGTCCCATCTCCATCTTCAGCTGCAAATTCTGAACAATTAACGCGAAGGCAGAAACCAAAAAAGAATCAATATTTAACTGTGTTATTTACGCCTAATGATGTTGATAAAGCTTACAGGTCTTTCATGCATTTAACTGCTAAACCTTTGTTTGAACCTAAAACTGAGTACTTTTAAATCGACCAGATTTTGTATTACAATTTAAATTCCTACTACATTATCGCAGTATTATCTTTAGAATAAGTATAAAGTTTATATGGATTAATAAGTCCCAGACGGAACTTTAAAAATAAGTTGGCAACATTAATTTTGCCGCTAATAGCGAATATTATTGTTCTAATTTTGAATATTGTTTATAGAATTTTTCTTGATTATGTGATTATTTTCTAAATGTTAATTTATGAACTTAATGAATATTAATGAATATGTAGATTTATTTATGTTAATAAAATTAATATTAAAAGATTTCATTTGTATTTTTTTTCCACTTAAATTAAGACATTGTTAGGAAATCTCAAGAGATTGTAAACAACTGATTTTTCAATTTCAATAACTGAGTATTTACAATATGATTGTTGGTAATTAAGAGACTTATTGCGGCCTAGTATTGCGTTTATTGTTACTAACCTAATTTTACGTTCCGAAAGAATTGAAGTTAGAACTGCAAATGAACTAAAATACAAAATACGCAAACGCTTTAATTCAAACACTAATTTTATGATCTCTAATCCTTATGGGTTTAAACGTGATTAAAACAAACATTCATACATTCTAAAATATGCTATCATTATATTATAAATGATGATTATTAAGAGCACAACTATGTAACATATTATTTAACACGTTTATTTAGTAATTTAAGAATTTGAGATTAAAATTACATTATACTTAATAGAGTTCCGGCACGGTCTTCCACATTTTGCGGTTTGAGGCTACAATCCTAGTCGCACTCTAATCATATTTGTGGCTTTTATACGAACACAAATTGCAAATTTTAAAGTCGCGTCTCCTGCTCGTGTTTCTTCGAAACATTACACAAAAACATTGAAACATTGGGGCGTGGCCGTACACAATGTTTTTGCTTTCCGTCGACCACGGAAAACAAAAAACATTGTGTACGAATACACACGAATTTCGAAGAAACACGAGCAGGAGACGCGGCTTAAGAGTTAAATCTTTGTATAGTTTCAATTGTATTTGAAAATTGTACTTTATTAAGTGGGTCAGCGAGTGGTGGCCTTATATTTGATTTTTATTTGTTATTCTAATATTTCTAGGCTTACAATTAAAGTAATAAAGTTTAATAATAGATGTTATGCAACTATTTTGATAAATTAATATTCTATCACGGGGGTAATATTTGTCTGATACGTGTTCTTTGACATTTGATTAGCGCTGTGAGATTTGAATAATTCCGTCACTACATAGATTACATGGGTTAACAACTATATACGTTATAGGCAATGGCAGCTTTTTAAAAAAAGTTATAGTTTTCGACATGATCGATAGTTAGAAACAAATAAGTATATATATATATATTTTATTTAAACAAACTGAGCGACATGGCACAATTCAAACCAATAGCCGCATGCACAGCGCTTCGGTTCACCCTTGTGAAGCCACATGTATTCAATATGCATGTTATGGTCATTGCAAATACAACCAACTAGGCGTTGATCAAACGCACTGGGAATTAGATTTGGTTTTTCAGCGGTACCTGGACCTGGAAATAAATAAATATATATATATTTCAATGCATCTAAAACTATAACGAAAGTGTTCCACAAGAATACCTTAAATAATTAACTACTGTTTACAATTATTTTTTAATTAAATGAAACTATTTAAAAAAATTAGGCGTTTACAAAAACTTCATTGAATTTTGTTATTCTTAAATGTCGATTACATCCATCTTCCATAAATCCTTACATTAGTCCAATTATAATTGTAATAATATATGTACAATACATTAGTTTTATTAGAATAACACATAGGGTAATACTATTGAAAAGGCTAAAATATTTGCAATACAAAACATGTTCTAGCTCCTGCTTTAAAACAACATCTAACCTCTTTTTATAGACATCATTCTGTATGGATCACAATCACCAGCTAAGGCAGCTAGCAACTCCTTTTTTTGAAGTCCTGCAACAATGTGGTCACTTAAAACATTTCCGTAGTCAATTCAACAATAATGTGTGAATGAAAAGTACGATTTTATAAAACCAATTCAGCTATATTAACTAATTCAACTATTCCTTTCCCTGTCAACATATAGGATCAATCATTGTAAATCTATATTTACCAGTAACATGATCCAATGGATGATGCATTTCACTGTAAACGCGGTTACCAAGTCTTTGGCAAACTTTAAGACAAGCAAAAGGACGCCAAATATTCATTATTTTAAGAAAAGCGTATTTTGTCCCTTTTCAAAGATTTGCAAATGATTGACTGATGATATGTCTTTATTTAAATGCCGAATGACATTTTATTTTCTAACTTTTATAAACATAAAATGTGTTTCAATTTTCTCCTTTTGTATTAAGTTTGTAAACATGCATACCGAATGTTATATTATCTCAAATGTTACATCAGTAAACAATGAGCCTCGCGTTGAGAGCAAGGACATACCGCCCATCGAAGAAAGCCGGTCCACATTAAAAGTGCAAGTGATCTTTGTGCGCGAGATTAATCATATTCAAGTTGCTCTTGTTTGCCATATAAGCCACACAAACAAAGAATAACTCCAAATGATATATCGTAATATGTAATAATCCTACTATTAAAAGTTGTAGCTTAACAACACAATATGCGCCCGCGCAAGTGCGCAGTAATAAGCTGCATTGCCTCAGGCTGTTGGGGTACATATAAAAAGTTGTGCGTGTAAGCTTATGGCACATTCAACTTGAGTTAGCTCCTCGGTGAAGTCACTAATACCAAAAATGGCATTCAAGGTGCGTACTACTTATAAGAAATTTTGAGATTATCTTTTACAATTTTTTAAAATTTGTGTATTTTAAAAATGTTCAGCTCGTAGTCCTGGTTTGCGCCATAGCCGCCGCACACGCAGGCGTCGTAGCGCCAGTGACATACAGCGCTCACGCCGCACCTGTAGCATATTCAGCTCCAGTCGCCTACGCCGCTGCACCTGTTGCTAAAGTAGTCGCTCCACTCGCTAAGGTCGCTGTCGAAGAATACGATACCCATCCTCAATACAGTTTTGCCTATGATGTTCAAGATGGTTTGACCGGAGACTCCAAAACTCAACATGAGACCCGTGATGGTGATGTTGTACAAGGATCCTACTCCGTGGTGGACCCCGACGGCACCAAGCGCACTGTTGACTACACCGCTGACCCACACAATGGTTTCAACGCTGTTGTCCACAAAGAACCCCTGGCCGTGAAGGTCGCTAAGGTCGCCGCCCCAGTTGCTTATTCTGCACCAGTCATCGCTAAGGTCGCCGCTCCAGTAGTACATGCCGCTCCAGTGGTACATGCCGCCCCTGCCCTTGCATATTCCGCCCCAGTACCCAAGATCGCTGCCCCAGTCGCCTATTCTGCCCCATTGGTCCATAGCGCCCCAGTTGCCTATTCTGCCCCATTGGCTCACACTGCTTCAATTGCATACTCGGCTCCAGTCGCCAAATTTGCTGCTCCACTTACTTACTCTGCTCCGGCAGCAAAGGTAGCTGCACCTGTCGCTTACGCCGCAGCTCCACTCTACCACCACTAAGTCATTAGATTTAATAATATTTATTAATAGACCCTGCAATATAATTAAATAAATTTTCTTGCAAAATAAAGTTTATTGTTTTATTTAAAAGCAAATTCTCTCTTAGCTTATTATTAGCAGTTGAACCGAGATGTGCCTCTTACGAGGATAAATAAACTATGACAATTAAATATAACCGCAGAAACTTTTGTAGAAATAATAACAAAATTACAAATGACTTTATTAAAGAAATCTGGCACCTCCGAGTATGTCACTTTCGAAAAGTATTCTCACCGTTTATTCTTAAACATGTAACAAAAATAAAAAAATCCTCATAAAAGTCACCAGTCTAACTAAATAGACGTGTAACACCATTGAGATTATATTTTACTATGACGGTATGTTTATCCCTAAGAAAGCTATTTCATAACAGTTGGCCAAATCTCCAGCCAAGTTCGAATTTTCCGCCATTGACAAACTGCAACTCATTTTCAATTTCATGCACATATTGGCATTGTGCGCATCATACTAAATACGATCTTGAAGTTTAAACATGACACAACAGACTGCTCATATAAATAGTGGATCTTGTGTATCCAGGACTATAGTTCATCTGGCTATTCAATCCCATTAACATGGCTTTTAAGGTAGGACAGTGTTTTGTTTTTAACCACGACATACATACATTACGACTTTTCGTTTCATTTATTAACATTTTTATTCCATATTTTATTAGTATTAATATATTAGTTAAAAAATTGCACGTATCAGTAACCTTGACAAACTGTTCAAGTTATTTTAGGATATTTTCAAGCCAATTTCCTCCTGAAAATTTTAATCCAAATTGCAGTATAGCTGTTGAAATCATTGTTGGATTTAGACATTATAATAGATAATTAATTTAAAAATAAATTTAAAATATTTATTTTATTATAATAAAACATTATAATGATTATAAATGACATCTTTCTTTTTATAGTCTAGACCTAGAGAATCATTAACATGCAGCCAACGTTTCTCGTGTCCTTGACGCTGCGTCATTAGCTTCTTTGTAACGTCTCCGCGTGCTCCTTGCACAACTGCTCTACAATTGTCCTCCTTAAACCGTGTCACTGTTTCTAGCACACTATTTAACATTAGTAAACTCGTTTTCATTATCACATGTTCGCGTATATTTCGATGTTATAATTAATGTAACAAATGTTTTAGATCATTATCGTCGCATGCATGATTGCAGTGGTGCGTGCTGGTTTGGCACCCGCCGCGGTCGCCGCCCCGGTAGCAGCACGTTTAGAAGAATTTGACCCATTACCCCAATATAAATTCGGGTACAATGTCGCTGATGACCTAACAGGAGACTACAAAAGCCAACAAGAATCAAGAGACGGCGATGTTGTTTCCGGACGCTATTCACTCGTAGAAGCAGACGGCACTCGTCGCATCGTCGATTATTCTGCTGATCCCATCAATGGATTTAATGCTGTAGTTCGCAACGAGCCTTTAGTAGCTGCTGCTCCTGCTGTAGTTGCAGAGCCCGCTGTGATTCCTGCACGTGTTGCTGTTGCCCCCGCCGTAGAACCAGTTGCAAAGTTTACTGCAGCTTATACATCGCCTTTAACTTATTCTGCGCCAGTAGCTAAATTCGCTGCGTACACGGCTCCTGTCGTATCTGCCTACCCTGTGAAAGTTGCAGCATACTCAGCACCGTTGGCTCCTGTAGCAAGATTAACAGCAGCTCCATTTGCATACAAATACGCGGCATCTCCTATTATATCAGTTTGATGTTGGAAAAATTAAACCGATCAATATATTTCTTTAATTGAAACAGTTGTTTTTTTATTAACATCTTTACCATAATTATCATAAAATATAAAAATACTTTAATAAGTAGTTTCTAAACGGGAATCGCAAGCATGAATAAACTTCTACGTCACAATCTGTCATCCAAATCAATCAGAATGACAAATTTGACTGAAGCGTTTTATTAGTAAATATATTTTTATAAGTTTATATATTAAAAAATGGAAGAGAAACCTTTATTTGGAGCCTTAACTGTTTATAGGGAAAGAGGGGCGTATTTGCATAGACTCGAACAGTTTGTTAAGTCTAAAGATGCTTACGATGAAGCTTACAAAAGCAATCCTAACGACGTACAAACTCTTATTGGCCGCAGTTTCTTATGTATCAATGCTGTCCGACCAAAAGAAGCATACGATGACGCTGAACTGGCGCTTCATATTGAACCACGTAACATGCTCGCCAAAAACATGCAAGCACGTGCAATGTTCACTATGTCCGACTTCGAGCGTTCTGTGGTCATCAACTACCGAGGTGCCAGATTCAGGCGCCAACCTCCGTACTTTATGGATGGAATTAATCAAGGAATAGAAACTATTCAAGATTGTATTGGGGTTAATGCTGGTAACGTTATGGTAGATTTCTTGCCAATAATA
The DNA here is from genome assembly GCA_028551675.1 of Tineola bisselliella. Taxonomy (NCBI): domain Eukaryota; kingdom Metazoa; phylum Arthropoda; class Insecta; order Lepidoptera; family Tineidae; genus Tineola; species Tineola bisselliella. The sequence continues at coordinate 45,517 of JAPWLS010002482.1, forward strand.
AAGCGCATGGAACAAACTGTAGTTGATGATAAAGAATATAGAAAACCTCTACATATATCTCGTATTCCAAAACCTGTGAAGAAAAAGAAATTAACTCAAATGCAGGTTAGAAAAGCTTTAATACTCTCTCGTGTACTCGCAATGAAATACCTTGGACCGATGGCGTACGACAAATTTTTCTTACAATCGCTCGTTAAGGATCCACGAATTCAATCTGCTAATAAAAGCGGTAGTGTAGATCTTGCTAAATATTCAAAAGAAATATTACACAATCTAACTGAAAGGCAGGAAATGTTACGATCGCAGCGACCTTATTACAGTATTAAATTAGCTGAAAAAGCTGAATCGAAATATCAAGACTATTATAAAGAAAATGTACTCGATAAAGAACGAGAGACAGGTGCTCGCACTGCAGACCGTCTTCTCAAACAACTAGAACGCTGCCTCCGTGAGACTAGAATAGCAGACATGGTGAATCTAGCTGAAAGAATGCAAATATATCTAGACACAAAAACACCACTCAACCTGCCTAATAAAGATAGTTATATAGAGCGCTTATACAAAGCTGTCGGTGAAGGCTATTTGAGTCAGTATCGTTTATCATACAGACTTAGTGAAAAGGGGAATCGACGCAGGATTGCTTTCTTATTTGGTTTACCTTCAGGCAGACCGACGTCTTTTGATTCTGTGATGGCAAACTATCCTTACAAATTTATAGATGTTAAAAAAGCAACAGAACACGTTGTCGCGACTCTTGAGATGTGTGAAAATTCAACTCAACGCTGTTGGCTGATGTATGAGCTAGCAAGACTTTTATGTACTCAAAAGAATTATGCGTTAGCCAAATATTACGGAAAACGATGTCAAAGGGAGGCTCAAGAAATTAATAATTATAATTGGTGGTTAAACGGTTGCTTTGCGCTGATGATGGGTGAGATGCAACAAGGAAATGCCAATGAAGTTCGCATATTAGTAGAGGATGCTTACGAGTGGACGAAGAAAACACAAGAACCAGAACGAGTCCAGGCCTTTCTAACCAAATGCGCAGAAATAGTTTCAGAAGCTGTAAGTGCAGATGAACGAAAAGCAATTATGCAAAGGGAACGGCAGATATTAGGAGTTATGGATGAAGTGCAACGCATTGAAACGCAAGTGCTTTTCAAGAGAATGTCCACTGTTCCAAAAGGCAGACGATTTTCAGTGCTCCCAATGAAGGCTGAGGCCGGGCCCAGTCATTCAGAGCGGCATCGCCGTAAACAAAAAGGGTTGACTGTTGTCCCAGGCGCTGAGCGAGCACTTCCAGCTCCACCGCGATCTAAAGTACACGGATTCCAAATTTTTGATATTTAATAATTATTAATTATAGGAATTATTAAATTTCTTTTATAAATTATTAAATAGAAATAAAGTAAAATTACTTAGTTTAATTCTGATATTTGTAGAAAATGCTGTTTTATTTTCAAATAAAAAGCCAGAGTTATTTCAATAAATATTTATTTATATATTTTGGCATCCAAGATTGTACAAATTTTATATTCAGTGGTGGTAGAGAGGTGCGGAGTAGGCAACTGCGGGAGCAGCGTGATATGCGTGGGCGACTGGGGAGGCGTGGACTATGGGAGCAGAGTAGGCGAGAGCTGGAGCAGTGGCGTATTTGGCAACAGGGGCGGCATAGGCGACTGGAGCGGCGACTTTTGCGACGACAGGAGCGGCGATCTTGACGGCAAGAGGTTCCTTATGTACAACAGCGTTGAAACCATTGTGTGGGTCAGCGGTGTAGTCTACGGTGCGCTTGGTGCCATCGGGGTCAACCACAGAGTAAGATCCATGTACAACATCACCATCGCGAGATTCGTGTTGGCTTTTAGAGTCACCGGTGTGTCCATCTTGCACATCATAAGCGAAGCTGTATTGGGGATGCGCGTTGTACTCTTCGACAGCAACCTTGGCGAGGGGAGCAACCACTTTGGCGACTGGAGCGGCATAAGCGACTGGGGCGGCGTGGACAGCTGGGGCGGCATATGCTAGAGGGGCGGCATGTACCGCTGGGGCGGCGTATGCCAAAGGTGCGGCATGTGCGGAGTATGCTACAGGCGCGGAGTACGATAAGGGAGCAGCTGGAATTACTCCGGCTGCGGCGGCCGCTACTAAACAGCTTAAGATCACAAACTGTAATGGAAATGTACAAGTTATTTTTATTTCAATTTCACTTCCATCACTGTATTACACTAATACACATTTCAGAAACATATTTAATTATTTTTTAAAAATAATACTTATATAATAGGTACCTTGGAAGCCATTTTGAATTGTATGTGGTGAGAACTCACAATGAACTAATGAATCAGAAGCATGATCCCTATTTATACGATTGTCGTCTGATCATGACATTCAAAATTCGACGATTACGTGACGTCACGAATTTCGGGTGCGGTAACTGAACCAGTAACTCAAGTAAAGGAGCTTTAATGCATTGAAACTTTCGCTTTTAATTGTAACCGATATGGTAAGGCAAGGTCGCTAATCATTCTTCGGTAAGATGTGTTTTTATACACTCAAAATAAAAAATAATAAAACAAAAGTAAAAATACATAATAATTAGTTTTATTCATGTAAAATAATATATCTAATGGTTTAAAATACAGAAAAAATGTTTAATTTTAATTGTTGGTGTCATTGATACTACATATGCTGGTATCAGCGGAGATTTCTTTAAGATTTGATACAATCGCTGTACAATAATAAGGTTCGTTGTTATATATCAGTGAGTACTTGTAGGTAGGTAGATCTTTATAGACCTAAAAAAAGAAAAATAACAAGTCATCTTAATTTGTGTATTTAGTTTTTTTTTAAAGTATTAAGTCCTTGTCAGATTGTTGCTCGAATACTCGATATCGGTAGGATATAAAGATTCAGTTATCTAAGATTATTTAATAAACGAAGAAGTATTTTTTTGTATACAAATCTATATATATAAAAATCAATGGCACTTTTCGTTGTAATTTTATAACTCAAGAACGGGCTCACCTATCCAAACCAAATGTTTAGGCTTTGTTCGGACTATTTAGTAGATGGTTTATGTGAAGTTATCAGATTTTTTTGTAACAAATTAATTCAATAAATGGCGGATCGTGCTGTCAAATTGAAACATTTTCAGTGTTGACAGTAATTGAAACTTTTTATGTCATTCATGCTGTTTGATGCATGAATTTGATGTTCCGGTTTTTTTTTAATATTTCACTTTATACGTAGCGAAGCACGTACCGGACCGCTAGTATATTTATATATTTAAAAGGCGTCGAATTTTAACACTAAAAATACCAGCAGGTCAATATGACCTATTTTTACCAACCGGTCAAAATGGCCGGATGACATGTGCTTGCAAAGTATTAACACTAGGTTTACGGACGTTTTCTATATACCTACTTCTACTAAAACGCGTCAATTTGACGCATATCGTAGAGATAGGTATACCACATACACAGGCTCAGTAATTCAACACTTTTAAAGAAAATAGACTTCAATATATATTTTCGTCGATCAATGAATAAAAGTCATACAAAGAGATAAAATAAAAAATTTAACAGTTTTTGGTAATTCTCTGATAAAAGTCAAAATGCGTCAAATTGACGCGTCCCGTAAACCTAGTGTAAAATATAATTCAACAAATTTATTGTAGAATTGTATAAAATAAAATCGTTTACAAAAAATAATGAGTAAGGTTTTACATAAAAGTCTTGTGAAGAATTTTTGAAACCGGTCATATCGATAGTGTTAATCGCAATGGATACGGTTTTTAAATAAATATTTAATTATTGAATTCATAGGAGATAAATGTTCTATATATATTATTTCTCTATAGTCTATAGACCATATTATAATTAAATTACGTACATATAAGATTGAATAAAGTGATATATAATAGTATATAAATTTTATTTCGGGCATATTTAAATTTTTTAGTGATAATTTAATTCATTATATTATTTCAGAATGTTCGCGTGGCTGCCTGTTCGGATGTTTGTCTTCTTTCAAATGCTTGTGTCAACGGCTAGTATACCAGTGCAGTCGCATACATTATTATGAAGTTTAAAGTTGCTTCTTATCCTAAAAGGTAGATATGTAACGTCTTATTATTAGCTCTATTTGATTTGCTACTTCGAAATTATGATGTTATGTTACAAATAATAAACATATCTCATCGATTGTAACTAGCAGTCATTGATTTGTAACAATGCAAGACTGCATGTTATATATGATTTGCTCAAAGCTTCGACATCTATTATTCTTATTTGTTATTTCTTATCCAACGATTCCATCAAAATTATTCTCATTTCATTCATTATTTCCAAACACGTAGTCATTTGATTGATGATGGAACAATAGGTTTAAAGGTTTATTGATAAACAGACGTTTAAATAAATAATTTATTTACATATGGCATTCAGTTAATATTGTAGCTGCAATCACTTAATGGTGGTAGAGAGGTGCGGAGTAAGCGACAGCTGGAGCAGCGTGGTATGCGTGGGCGACTGGGGCGGAGTAGGCAAGAGCTGGAGCAGCGGCGTATTTGGCAACGGGGGCGGCATAGGCGACTGGAGCAGCGGCGTATTTAGCTACGGGAGCAGCATAGGCGACTGGAGCAGCGACTTTGGCGACAAGAGGTTCCTTATGTACAACAGCGTTGAAGCCATTGTGTGGGTCAGCGGTGTAGTCTACGGTGCGCTTGGTGCCATCGGGGTCAACCACAGAGTAAGATCCTTGTACAACATCACCATCACGACTCTCGTGTTGACTCTTGAAGTCCCCGGTGTGTCCGTCTTGCACATCATAAGCGTAAGTGTATTGGGGATGCGCGTTGTATTCTTCGACGGCAACCTTGGCGATGGGAGCAACTACTTTAGCGACTGGAGCGGCATAAGCGACTGGAGCGGCGTGGACAGCTGGGGCGGCATATGCTAGAGGGGCGGCATGTACCGCTGGGGCGGCATATGCTAGAGGGGCGGCATGTACAGCTGGGGCGGCGTATGCCAAAGGTGCGCCATGTGCGGAATATGCTACAGGTGCGGAGTACGATGGGACCACTCCGGCTACGGCGGCCGCTACCAAACAGCTCAGGATCACAAACTGTAAACAATTTTTCAAAGTTAACATCCACTGATATTTATAATTATATGTGATATGGTCGCATATACCTTGAATGCCATCTCGAATTGATTATGTTGAACACTCACAATGAACTGTTGAATTAAGAGCATGCTCTCGTTTTATATGCTTTTAGTTTTCGGTCGTGACATTCGGATTTGTGTGACGTCACAATATACCGGCTTGGTAATCGAACCCGAAGCGTTGTCGTTCCGAAGAGCTTTATTGAAACTTTCGCTTTTAATTGGAGCTGTTTTTGGCAAGGTCGCAACTTGATCTTCACTAGAATGCGTCTTGTACATTGATCTCATTACTGATATGGTAATAAATGCTATTATCATAATTACTATTGCGTAACATTTGTATGTAAGTACAATACGGGTAGAAATTCAATCTTAGATGTTACTTTACTGACTTCGATGTATGTACGCACTTATGTGTTAACCACCTTTAATTATTTATTCTCCCTATTAATAATATTTAAAAAAAAAACCAGTTGTATTCAACAAAACTATATTATAAATAACATCGTATAAAATTAAAAAAGAACAACTAAAACAAAAAAATTGTTATTCAACTACAGTAAAAAGGGACTAGTGAATCTTGCTGGAGCTATCGGCGCTGCTCCTAGAAACTGAGCTGGTACAACTGGTGCTCTGGCAGCAAATGGGGCTGGAGCAACTACCCTGGCTGGCGCAGGAACAACTAACGGTTCTCGTCGGACGACAGCGTTAAATCCGTTTAACGGATCAGCGGAATAATCAACTATTCTTCGTGTACCATCAGGATCGACGACTGTGTACGATCCAGTGACTAAGTCACCGTTCCTGTGTTCCTGGTGTCCTTTGTAGTCTCCAGTGAGTGCATCTTGGACGTCGTAGCCGTAGGAGTACTGAGGCAGAGGGTCGACGCGGGCAACCGGTGCTATCACACCAGCATATGCAACGCTTATGGAGCAGATGAATAATACAATCTGTAACAACGATATACGTATACATTTACGGTGATTGGTATTAGCGATGGGTGATCCCTGATCGTACGTCTATACACAAGTCAGCAATAACGGACACAATGAATAACATAAAGCAGCGGTTCTCAAACTTTTTTGGCGAAGGAAAAAGCCTTAATGTAATTATAAAAGACTGATTTATATGATTATTCATAAATACTCTGAATAATCATATTGCAATGTAATATTACGTAATATTTAGATGTAACCTTATAATCTCCCTTTGGTAGGTATTTTTTGCAGTATTTTAGGCCTAGGGTTCCGCGGAACACTGAGAATGGCTGACATAAAGCACAAACTGTACGCGTCATACAGGAGTAGAGCTGAAGATGCTTAGGACTTGCCGCCATTATTTAGTATAGTTGTAGTTTATTAAGTATGTTCTGTTTCTTTTACTCAAATAGTGAGCGATAGAGATAGAAGAAATTTAAACCAATTTTATTGTTTGAATAGTATTGGAGTTTTCCGTCGTCAGTCAATCTAATGAATATCGAAAGTGTTTTTATTCATGATATTAATATTATAGATTAGACGTGCCCCAAGCAACAATGACCTGACCATCAAATAATTCGAATTTGCTCATAAATTTAGTTGTCATATTGACTACGGTTACTGATTTTCTTCTACTAGACCGTTTCCCATAGCCATGCCTATTTTATTGGTCTCAGACGTTATGTAATATATTTAGGTCAAGTAGATTGAATTTGCGTGTCAACAATTTAATTTAACATTGTTTATATAGAGGCACGTGTCCTTGCAACACACAATATGCTATAGGCCCTATCGCACCATATGTGCATCGAATACTAACGAATTATATTTATTGAATACTAAATTACCTTATTAATATTTGAGTATATTTAAAATTGTTTAAATTTTTCCTTGTTACAAAAAAACTTTTCTTTTTTATTAGTTTTTATAACATTATGTTTACATTAAGTTATTCACGATTGTTGAGAATTGTAGATTTTGAAAGACTTAACGGCCGTTGTGATCGCCGCGAGACTTCGGATTAAATTAATCTAAATAAACGTTATGGTAAACCAAATAAAGTCTTTTAAATTTACATACAACAAATAACCCAACTATGAGTGTATTCGGCGGCAAAACCTAATCTAACAACCAATCAAACGGGTCCGTGATTTTCTGGTAATTAGTTATAAATATAAAAAGTCCCTAGGGTTCTGAAAGGAGTAATAACCCCATACATTCACAGATCTAGACGTTTGTGCGGAGTTTAAGGCATTTGTATAGGAGTGGGGCATTCCTCGCAGAGTAAGTACTGTGGGCAGCTAATTATCATACAATACGTATGTATTGTGATATGTATAGTCAAATGCAAAAGTTAATTTAAATATTTGCAATACACTGACCTTATATTGTTCTTATTTTTATTATAAATTAGTACTTATAGTATATTTTTACATTGTTACATACAATTGAAGCTTTACAGCTATCGTGGTCGTGACAAGATGAGAGACGCTTTTTATGCCTTGAAAGTAGTTAAATTATATTCGCAAATAGCCTAAGGTATCATTATTTTATTTTTTATATAGTGAATTTACTAGTTTATGTTCGGCCACATCACACACATAATGTGTACATATATGTAACGTATGAAACGCACATGGTTTCAGCAGCATAGGTACGAAGGCACGAATGTAAAAAACAAATTAGCAATAACTTTTCTATACAATTGTCACGCCACTAACAAATGAAAGAGTCGCGCGATCGACTTAGGAAAAGAGTGCTATTTCGCAACAATATCCCGATATGGATAACAACGCGGCTGTTGGTCAATCCGTGCATGACTCGACTGTGCGCACGCGCACGCTGCAACTTAATCTTACTGATGCTATCAACTGACCCGGTTGGGTCATTTCGTGAAATTAACCACTAAAAGACTATTATGAACTCCCAACCTCGCTTTTTGCATGTGTCATTAGATATGTCATTCACTGACTTGAGAAAAATGCTTTGTATTTTAAAAGACTTTATGCGATTTATTATCATTAAATAAACTTTGTCTTTAATCATGTGAAATATTCGTGTTCAAACAATAACCGATGCATTTTATAATTGCTCATTATAAAAATCATTATACAAAAATTTTGATTCTAAAGGCCTGCTGACATTAGGTGAACTAAAATTTAAAATAGAGCAGGAATCGAACCTTGGGTAGTAACTATAAATAACTATTATTGCCTGTGAATTGTCCCACTCCGAACGGGCGTCTTCCTTAACAATAAATAATATATCGTCGGGTCCTAGTAACATGGTAGGATCTACAAAATCGTAATTTTACAGGAGAGCGATTTAATGACATTATTGTGCATAGTGTGTGCAGATTCTTCATTGTTGCATTGAATATCTCAGAAACCATTGACAAAATGTTATATTTCTTTTTTCGTGAGATGAAGAATTATATTTAAAGCTATTTCAAAAAAAAATTGTAAATTGTCAAAATATTCGTTCCGATTATGTTAATAGAATTTTTGACATGAGGGCTTACGTGTGAATAAAAATTTTATAATTTCTCATTGAATACTCGACATTGGCAGAATTGTCTTTAATAGATATCTGAGGCCATTAATAATAAAAGAAGAAAAAAATATTCCTATATGACATATGTCCTCAGTCATCACTATGCAATTAAAATTCTGGTATGAATATATAACAATTGAATACACTAAACAAGTGTTCGATGTTTCACTGTGTAAGTAAACAGAGAGTATGGAAAGACTGTAACCCTCTCTAACGCGGTTGAAGGCGACTCTGGTTGTATTGATTATAAAAAAAGAAAATAAATCTTACCTTGGTGTCCATATTGTTTTGTGTGAAGATGAGCAGTAAGTATTTGATACTGTACCTTCCGAATAAGTATCGGTCGGTTTTATATCAACCACTGCGTAACATCAAAACGTGAGTGCCATACATTACTACTGATTGAAGAAAGTTACTCCCCATATTACGCTATCACTTTGGGGACATCACTTTTTGTTACAATTATTAACTTTAAGGTTGGTTCTTTTAATAAGTATCTTTCTCTCTTGTAGTGGAAGAATTTAGATTTCATTAATTGCATAGCAACAGTTTTTCTAACACGATTTAGACAGAGTATTCTAATTTGGAGTTTCTTAAGAAGTTATATTTAGAATTATTTTTGGAAATTCAATTGTTTTATAATTAATTAAATGATCTTCAAATACATTAATTAAATTTATGTAAGTAATTTATATTTATTAACAAAAAAGCATTACTTTAGAATTCATATAATATTATAAAATATCATTATTTTAGAATTTATGGATGTTTGAATCATAGGGTTGTTTTTGGACGTGCTGATTAAAATATGAAAAATTAACGTAAATATTATTGTTAATGGTTATTTAGGACAATCTTAATTCAAGTTAAATATTCCAATAATAGCCCATAAAAAACTTTTTATTTTGTTACAATATCAGATAATATAGAACGCAGACTACAAGCAGAATAAATGTTCAAATCTACGGTCAATACAAATTAAACTTTCTTATATTCATCACCATGTCATAGGGCAACGTCATTCAGAAGGATTAGTAAATCGCCTTAAGCCGTATAAAGTTTTTTAAAATTAATCAAATCCTGCTTCCGTAAGTATAACTTCAGATATCACGTTTAAGTAAGTTTAGATTCTGCCAAAATATGAAGTTATATCACAATTATAATAATATTTGTACTTGATAAGCCCGACTATTCACTGTCGTAGCTCAGTTTCTAATTTGAATATTTGCTCCCAATGGTGACGCATTTATGACGAAATGCCTCGATCGATTATTGCGCTAAATATGTATGTGCAAATTTAGTTTTATTTAGAACATCATAGTGTGCCATTGGGGTTGGCAGGATTCAGCATTGCTTTCACTTTTATTGCATTCAAGTTGGTTGACTCATATGAGTGCATCAATCTTGATTGAGTGTTGAATTCTAATAGTTGTAATTATTTGTGTAGTCTACAATTAAGTTTATATATGCCTATATTTACTTTGTTGTATGTGATGAATGAAAAGGTTTCAATTAAAGCACGAAAATTGGCATGTAAAAAATTTAATTTCCTAAGTTAAAAGTCTTTTAATATGTGAGCAATCAAGTTTGTAGAATTTTCAAGTTCAAGGGTATCGATATCCGGCAGCAGTGACTGGAGCCACGAGTTTTGCAGGTGCTACTCTAGCTACAGGCGTGGCGTAAGCTGCTGGCAGAGCTGTGATCCTAGCTGGTGATACTTGCGCGGTGTACGCAGCGGCTGTGGCTGCATATGTATAGGGAGAAGTGTAAGCAGCCGCTACTGGTGCGGCATATGCGGCAGCTACCGGAGTAGTATAAGCGGCAGCAAACGGAGAGGTATAAGCTGCAGCTACTGGAGCCGTATAGGCTGCCAAAGGGGCAGTTCTGTATGCGGCGGCCCTGTATGCAGCAACAGGTGCAGCATATCGGGCAACAACTGGGGCAGCAGCATATCTAGCGGCTACAACTGGAGCAGTGGCGGCGACGGGAGCGGTGGCATAACGAGCAGTGTAAACAGGGGCGGCAGCAGCTACTGGGGCAGTGGCGTACCGTGCAGCCAGAACGGGTGCGGCGGCTACTGGAGCAGCAGCATAACGTGCGGCGACAACAGGAGCGGCGGCGGCTACAGGTGCAACGTATCTAGCGGGTGCTGCTGCAATGCGAGCGGGGATTACAGCTGGTTCAGCAACAACAGCGGGGGCGGCAGCAACTAAAGGTTCTTTGCGCACAACAGCGTTGAATCCATTGATTGGATCCGCAGCGTAATCAACCACACGACGTGTACCATCGGGATCCACGAGGGAATATTGTCCTGATACAACATCACCATCACGGACTTCTTGTTGGCTTTTATAGTCACCGGTGAGGGAGTCGGCTACGTCATAGCCGAAAGAGTATTGCGGTCGTGGGTCGAACTCTTCTAGACGAGCGGCAACCGGGGCGGTATATGCCACGGGGGCTACGCTGCAACGGGCCACCGCAACCAAACACGCCAAAACTAACAACTGCAAACAAACGAAAATATTTTAAAACATAGTTCATGAAACTTTAAAAAGTTATGTTTACATTTTGGTATTTTATCGAGAGTCCATTTCACTGAAACACTTTTTATTTTTGAAACACTTAAATCACTTCACAACACAAAATCCATTAGTCCGTACCTTGAAAGACATCTTTAGTTGAGATGTGTTCGGGGGTGCGCTGGGATGCGTACTGTACCCTTTGGACGTCTCTAACGCATTTTATATGTGGTTGCGTTGCTTCACCCCAGTCGCATCTCCGAATTTGAATATAGTCAAGTACGCACGTACACGCGCAGCCTGCTGGACAATGCCAAGTAAACAAAAGTAGCATTCTTGTGCAATTGTGTCGCACTTGAAACTGGACCTAAACACTAATCTATACGACAGTTAACAGCGCTCTACTAAAAACATCTACATATTTTTATTACACAGAATATCAATTATTAATAATTAAAAAAATACAGTTATTACTATTTTAATAAGTAAAATTTTCGGTAAAATTCTGTAACGAATCGTAAAACAAAGATTTTTCAAATTAATTAATTAGAATTGTTCACTTGTACCTTAAACGGTCATTATATACAAATTTTACATATGAAAATATTATAAAATTGCTGATCAATAAAAGACATTTATTATATCTTTAAATTCGTTTTCATCATTGTTCAACAATCAAGACTAAATAAATAAATACTTGCGTTTATTAGATTAATACAATTTGAGGTCATTCATTTCATACTGATATAAATTTCAAGGAGTCATTATACTTTAAATTAAAACTAGATTAACTGTTGACAAAAATTAATTATTACTATTAATTAGACTGAATGCAATTAGTAGTATACAAACTATAGCAATAGTGTGCTAATTGCATAAGCACTAAAAGTAAATAAACTCTGATAAGTACCAACATAAAGTAAAAAAGTTATCATGCTCTGTCGCATTTAAAAATAATGACACACACAGATACCTAATAATGTGGGATATATCTACACATAATTATAATAAAACATATGTTATATTATAAGTAAATAACAATAAATGTTTTATATATTAGAAAAATTCAGTCGATAGCAAATAGCTCGTAGAATTATTATGTTTTTAATTAAAAACAACAAAAAAACAATTGAAATATAATATTAATTGTTGTCAATGAGTCAGTTGATAGATTGCTACATAGTTAGTTAAAATTAGTCTATTCGATTTATGACCATATGAATACGCATGAAGTTAGTTGTACAGCGATTGATCATTACTATTTTCACGTTACGCAATAGAGGCCTTGTGAAGGACATTTTGTGTGGAGTCGGGAAACATAAGGCTGTCATTAATTCACAAAAACCATTTACAATAAACACACATTGAAGTCCATTTTTTTTTGTTATGTAAGATGTTAATTTAAAAGACGTTATACAGCTAGGTATCTCGTTTATTTTAGTTATTTAAATCTGACGTTTCGAATTAAGTCTTATTAATACTTATTGTATAGAAAGCTATTTGTTTTACTAAATTATTATTAAGTAAGGAAAAACTTCTATTTATCGATAAATAATTCCTGTACATACATCATTCAATAAATATATTTTTATTGAGTACATGTGAACAAAAATGAGCCAATAGCGTATAAATAAACACTAATGCAAATAAGAACGAAAGTAAATAATCAATGGTAGCCCTATAAAATGTCGAAGCAAGTTGCTCACGCGCATCTTTTGCGATAACTGTAAAGTGTCGCGCGTGACCAAGGATTCGTAATGCCCTTTGGAAATACGACGTGCACTCGTAAAATGGGTCTGAATAAAGGTTAAATGACAATTTAGTAGTCGCTAATTGTTACTGTTTGTGTATAATTTGCTTTTTATGTGTTGCGTTTTGATTCTTTTTTGTCATTATTCGAATAGCATAGACCGAGTAGCCATGAAACGTAGAACTTGTGTAATAATTCATTGGATTAAAAGTTAAATTTCAGAAGTACTTAAATCACGAAATATTTCTCTGTTTAAAAAATGAACAATTCTTTTTCATTATATATATACGTGCTCTTTATATTTGCTTCTTATAATTGTAAATTATGTTATCATTTAACTGATAGTTCGTTGAATAAGTGTAAACATAAATTATTTATTCAATAAACGATTTGAACAATATGGCGCGGGGTTACGAATCAAATTAATTAATAGAACACACATTAAGAATAATTTTAAGTAAAACTTTCCTAATAACAGTTTCTTAAAAGGAATTGAAATATTTCTGATAAATATTGTATATTTCTTTAGTAATTCATATAAGATTACAAATTATAATTAGTGCATTTCCAAAGAGTGATCAGCCCTCGCAAAAATATGTTGAAATATGGCGTAAATTTCAAAAGTTGACAATTATGCCCAAAAAGTTGTTAATTATCGTACTAGAATGTACGTACTGTACGTAAATATGATAATTATAAAATAAAGGTTGTTTTAGTATTCTTGTCAGTACAAAATATTATTATGTTTTTATCTGCTCAAGGTTACTTTCTGAACGAAAACATTTGGAACAACTAAATTCTTGTATTTGTTTTATGCTTTACAAATTTTAAGTTTAGATTAATTCCTTTTGAATTTCATAGATTATGACTAAACATTTAAAAGACAGTGCTTTTGAAAGTGAGTAAATATGCGTCGGGATAGTGGATGCTGATTTTATTAAAATTGTAATGCGTTTGAAATAGGGTTGTGGCGGTTGTCTCTACAAATTATGAATATTTTAGAATTTTGACATTTTATATGTCACGTTTCTCTTTTGTTCTTTTTTCGCGTCTTTTTATATTTTTAAAATCCATTTTAATCCGCAGTATTATTTTACATAAGTTTCTCCAAAGGGTTATCAAAATTGACAAAGAAAGTTTGGTGATTTATTTCACTCACTAGTATCGAATACAAAATATGTGACTCAGTAAGTAACATGTTGTAATATATATCACAACGGACTACAATTGAAAAAGGATATACTATAATAATAATAATAAATCCTTTATTGCTTTAAAAATAATAATACTAATTCGATCTAACACAAGAAACAAAGGAGCAATTGGCGATCTTATCACTAAAAGTAATTTCTTCCAGATAACCAATTGTCATAGAAGCAGTAATAGTATTGGGCAATGCAGTTTAGGAAGCCTATATTTTGTACCTATTATAAAGAAATTATATATCTATTCTTATTAATAGATATATTAAAAAATAATATCGCAATGTTTGAATACAGATTTAGTTTCTCTAATCTTAAGTCTATATAATTATTTATTACACTAAAATACAGCTTACTATCGCGTGTGTTTTGATTATTATAATCTGACATTTCAAAAGCTTGTGTTCGGGGTGAAAAAACTAGAATATAAAAAAAAATTGATAATTTTGCAAGCTGTATAATGTTTAACATTAGTTCAGGCATATTTACAAATAATCTCAGATAACACTGCACTTTTAAAATACTTTAAACTGAGTACATATCTCTGGTACGAATGTGGTACAAATGTAAATGTGTTGTAATAATTATGTGACCATATACACGTATTTTATTTTGAAAAATAGACATTCCTATACATAATTTGGTTTCATTTTTTGAAGTTATAGTAAATCTTATATATTAATATTGTTTAAATTACTACGCAGTATTTTTATATATAAAAAACAAATGTTTATATTAATTAGAAATGGAGTCTAATTAACGCTAAATCTAAGTCCATCATTAAACAGTTATTTCATAATATTGCATTAGATCAAGTTACTATTAAGTAGTTATTGTGTCACTGTTGATACCAGTCCAACGCTGACTCTAAAGACCTAGAATACAAATTGTATGTGACCGCCATGTTCGCACTGAAGTAGATCTTGCGGGTCATGATTTGTTTACAACACTAGTTGGTAGGTCGGCCGACTATTTCTGTTGTTTGTTCGACATTATTATTTAAGCCTATTTTTGCAATTTGTTATTTCACAATATGTTAGGGGATTTTTGTTTTTACACAATTTTACTTCGAAGTTTAAGATATTTAAAATATGTTGAAGGCGATCTATGAAAATGGATATCACAATAACAAAATGCTATTCCAAATTTTAAAAAAATATAATATAATAGAACTATTTAGTACAATGTTTCCCAAGTTTGATAATTTAAGAAATTGATGTAAGATTACTAATAAATTTTACAATTTAGAAGAAAATAATAGGATTTGTTATAATTATTTTAACGTGTTATTGACCTTCCACTTTTGACCTCTCAACACGCGCTTTATTTTTTTATTTTATAAATATCCGCTCACTGATTTCAAAGACAAATGTAACTTTAATAACAAAAATTATGTTCATAACTGACTGAATTTTATGTCTATTTATTTTTAAATAATGCTATAACAATATTTACAAGAAATTAAACAAGTCGCGTTTATCGAACTAAATAAGACAGAACGATGTTAAATTCACTGTTTATAACTTGCGTTACGCACTTTTACGTACGTAAATTACAATATCTGCTCAAGTGTTTGCCCATTAATCAATTTTTAACAATGAAAAAGATTAGAACAATATTTTATAAGTTTTATGCCACATACGTTCGTTGTGTCTACTTTAAAATTATAGAATCATTGTTGTAATAAACTTCATTTATACAAACATCTCCATTTTTTCTATACATGTAACGAAAGTAGGAATGTTAAAAAAAACACTAAGTATAATAATAATTACATCAAGTTAGGCAAAATATAAATACTTAGGCATTATTTTCACGAGGATAATTTTAACGCAGTTCTTGAAATTAAACAACGCTCCCATATTAACATGTGATGAAAAATATTAATCCTTTTTTTAGGAACACCAATTATAATACATTTTAAACTAGACATTGTGATATATCTACACGACATGACATAAAAATTTGTTTTGTGAATAAGAAATCAGTACACCCTTGACATTAAGCATTATTTCTATTGTCTTGTCTATGGTTATTGTTATTCAATATTTTAAAAGCATAAATAGTTTTAATACTTATTTATAATGTCTAGATAATTTCTTTAATATATACCATTTCTAGATATCTGAACAATCTTATAATTCGATTTAAGTAATATATGATTTATAAAAGTTTGAATTAATATCTAACAATATGACCGCCTGTCTGCGTAAACGTATATCTGACCGATAGAGGTAATTATAGTGTCTGCTTTGCCTCCGCCCTCTACGAGTTTGGTTATTTTTGTTTTCATTTCTCGTTAGAGGTCGCAATGGTTAATTCTTGTGAAGTTTAATTTTGTTTTTTTTGTTATATATGTTCTTTTCTCTTTATAAAACCGTTCAGAGGCTTAGAAGTAGGTAGTATATTAAATTTGTAAATAACATTGCATATTTTATGGCCGTTATATATTTTTGTTTTATTCAAAGAGATTTTATTCGCAAAGCCTTAATCATTAGTAACTTTAAGAATAACTTAAGACATCGCTAGTAAAAAGAAAACACACCTATTCCGAATCATCCTAAACTCCATGGTTAAAAATTCAATTATAATACAACAAGAAAATCACAAGAATTGCGCTAAAAATTTCGCATTATATAAATAACATACGAATGAAAAAACTTTAAAAAATCTCGCGCGAACTAATAAGAACGCGCAGTGGCATTTAAGGTCAATCAGAATTTGGAAATTTATTCTCTTACGTTTTTTTTCGGACTGGTTCAAGTTTCCTTCCACCTTCACCTTTTGCTACCGCTATCCTATTTGTCGTACACTTCAGCACTCATATTCTGGATTGTGAGAGCATGTAACTGCGAACAATTTACGTTTTCGTTTTGATCGTAAACTTGGTAAATGGAACTTTTGTCTCCGAAGTAATTTCAAGAATTGATCGCTAATAATTTAATGGTATTTATAATGTTAGAATATAATGCCGAATATGTTAATATATTGTTGTTATTTGAAGGTTGAATTATTTAATTATAAAGTTTAAGCTGCTATAATTATTGTATACAATGATAAAATACTTTATCCGTTGATGTCGCAAGGAATCTGAAAAATAACTTAGAATGGATTTCAATACCATTCGTCTTATATGAATAGCTTCTTTATTCAAATATTAATTTTCATCAACTAGCATCCTTTTGATTTCATTACAAGTAATCTCAATAACAAATATTACAGAGAAATGTCTGTTATAGTCAGCACCGCTATGCCGTTTTAAAGAAATTAATGTAGGTATACCTCACAGAATAACAGTACACACTCTTGTTTTCCTCGGTTACTTGTATACCTGTAAAACTTCCAAACTAATCCCTAAACGCGACTAGTTCACGGGTGTAACGCTTAAAAGTGTTGTTGATGTTCTAGGACGGCAGATTGGACTTATACTCGTCTTTTGTTTCCCATTCTTTTGTTATCCCAACGATTTAATAATTTTTATTTTTTATTTCCCTGTTGAATGCGATCAATATAATTGACTACAAAACATGACCCTGCCCTAAAATGTAATGCGATGTAACAGCTACATTATTAACAATTATAAACCAGTTCTTTATGTGAATTTATGTATCAACTGTTATATGTACAGTCGTCGACAAAATATCGCTCTCACTTACTCTTAATGGTAACTCCAAATTAGCGGGAATTTTAAATATTCTTCATCTGTAAACACTAAATGCATGCGAGAAATCAATCTCTCTTTGGGCACATATAGAAAAAGACACGGAACAATGCAATTTTGTTCCATTGTCGTATTTATATTTAGTTATCATAGTAAATGCTATGATTAACGAGTTTTTTGTGGTCTTCTTCTCGTTATACGCCTTTCCGAAGCCATTGTAGAGTCTAACGATGAGCAAGCGCACACCTTTAGTGCATATACTAATAAACAGTTTTCATTTCATTTCAAATAGAACGTTACTTGTGCTGTTTTTAATTGATTTGTTTCCAGATTAAATCTTAAAAAATATCGAACAACATTATTTTTAACAAATTGGTGAAACGTTGGCACTGAGGGGAAAATGGGGAAGAAAGTTGCAACAAGAACCGTGGTCCTAGTGTTCCTATGCTTATATCATGATTATATAATCAAAGTTAGTTTTTGTTATTGGAATAAAACCCACGCGCATATTAGGAGCTACTTCTTTATAATTATTTTGGGCTACATCGCGGGTTTATTTTTAGGGATAAATAAATCTATTTAATACATAATTTTATTATAATAATTTTGATAATAACTGTACTTGCAAAGAGGTTCATTAACATGTGTTTTAATATGATATAAGAAGTAATTGAATGTGAAAATATGACCTACATTTTGTTTTATATGTAATAAAAGACTTTAAATAAAGTATCGCCAACTCTAGTAGTGCCGCCCATAGATGGCGCTGTATAAAATGTAACGTACATCTTATGTTCAATATAATATTACCCACAATTATTATTTCAACACATTAATGTACTAGAAGATAACTAAAATCTTGTGTAGGCTTACTTTTAAGTAAAAGCCAAATTATAATAAAGCGCCCACTCCCAACACCATTTATGAATTATATGATCTTTATTACATTGTTTGTTATGTTATTTATGTTATAGTAAAATTTATTAAGATTAACTTTATTATATTAGTAACAAAATAATTTAATTTATAAACAAGAGTGCGTAATAATTATTTTTCAAATTCTATTATTGGTTTTAAGTAATTGGAAGTTCATTTCTATACCGAAAATACGTATTGACAAGAACACTATTTGATATTATTATTCGATTAATGGAAAATAACACATTCAATTCCAATTTTAAAAAATAGGCTGCATGGACAGCGTTCCTTCTGCCTTTAATAAAATAACAACAATAAAAAAAGTTTGCACCGAGTATTGTGGACTGATTAACTTCGATTTGTAGATAGTATTTTTAATTTTTAATAAACTCAATGTCTAATGAATCATTCGCAATATACGTACGTATGTAAATAGAGCAACTGTCTTTATAAATTTTATCACTTGACCCTGATCATTAACATTGCACAAGTTTCGTGAATAATCATGCACTAGGTGTAGTTTGAATTACCCTTAATAATGAGAACATTTTCAACAATTTTTTTCAGTTAATCTTTTGAAAGATGTGAAATATATAGCTGTAATAATAAAAGTCGAAAATTATATCCTCGAGAGACAGATCTGCCGCTTACTACCTATTTCAATCTACCTTTTGAACAGTATTTAATTACCCGTTTACATCTATCAACTAAACCTCTATCAAGCATATATGATTTATAAAAATCAATAATAATGAAATAATAATAACAGCCAATTCACGTGATACCCACTGTAATATGTCCGCAGCGGCTGCTAGCTACGCCGGGTAATCAAAAACCGGACGATATCTCTGCGCGGGTGTCTGCTCTACATACGAGCGCCTTTACTTGAACTTTATCAAGGGCTCAGATTACCTTTATTCATGAACTTAATGTATTAGACATATTCATTCTTTTATTACGTGGAATTCATCACATGTTTGACTATTTTTGCACATGCACGGCAAATTGGATAGAATGGTATCTACTACATATTTTGTAATAGAAAAAAAATAAATTGCTACGGTTAAAATAAGTTAAAGAGCTCTATAAAAAGCTTTTTAATTTAATTAGTGATTAACATATTTTATATTTATTAAATATAACGACTTTATAATAGTAACAGAAAGTCGATATTTTGTAATTCTAAAATATATCAAGTGTAAATACATGGTGGGGCACGGGTACCTCCCACATTTCAAAAAATCGCAGTGTCGTCGTCTGCTAAGTAATGCTGTCAACCGGAAATCAATTTTGTCTTGAGTGTGTAAATTTAGGACAACAGGATCTACACTAAATGTGAATATATAGTACATAACCTTTGTGGCAAATGTTTTTTTATATATAATATAGTTTTCTTTTGAATTATGGGAGGTTCCAGTGCCCCACTCTGTATAAATAATAATAATAATAATCTTTATTTCATCAAATACAAAAAGCCCTATATACAATATTGTTCTATCTACAGAACTAATCCAAGGATTGTATGTAATCAGGCTATTTCATGGCCACTATCAATGATCTTTAAAATATAATAAGGATTATTCCTGGGGCATAAAGAAGCCCCCAGGCACTCAGGGTCGTCACCTCAAAGTTCTGCTGAGTGAAAGGGTGCACCATTGAGCACCTCACTATAAAAGCACCAAACAACATACACTAGCTATCATTTCACGATCCTCGTGATACACAATGGCATCCAAGGTGATTTGCGATTATTATAATCATAATTTTCAGTGACTTGTGTGTTAATATTTATTTTTCATGTGTTATTTGTGTTTCCGATAATTGGTTTCAGTTTTCATTAGAATTTTTCACAATATTTATAACTATTGTTGAATTTTAGAATTATAACAAATATTAGAAACACTGGTTCATTATGTTAACATCTCTTTTATGCAACTATAATAACTACAATTTTTTTCTAAAAATCAAATATTTACTTATGTATTTTGCGTTTTTTTTTTTTTGCAATAATTTACTTTAACTTGGAAAACCATCAAGACTGTATGACGTTGTGGAAAATAAACAAAAAATAATAGCGTATAGCAGCTATTTAAAAATTAATTCCAGTGACGTGTAATTCGATTTAATTGTTCACAGTTAATAACCTTCGCTTGTTTGGTGGCGGCCACTAGTGCCGGAGTAATACCATCTGCCCCACTGACATATGCCGCTGCCCCTGCGTACCATGCTGCGCCAGTCGCATATGCTGCTGCCCCCGTCGCCAAGTACGCCGCTCCAGTCGCATATGCCGCGGCCCCTGTCGCTAAAGTAGCCGTGCAAGAGTATGATGCCCACCCTCAATACAGCTTCGCTTATGATGTACAAGATGGTCTGACAGGTGACTCTAAGAGCCAACACGAATCTCGCGATGGTGATGTTGTACATGGATCCTACTCCGTGGTGGACCCCGATGGCACCAAGCGCACCGTAGACTACACCGCTGACCCACACAATGGTTTCAACGCTGTTGTACATAAGGAACCTCTTGTCGCCAAAGTCGCTGCTCCAGTCGCCTATGCTGCTCCAGTAGCTAAATACGCTGCTGCTCCAGTAGCTAAATACGCTGCTGCTCCAGTCGCCTATGCCGCTCCTGTTGCCAAATACGCCGCTGCTCCAGCTCTCGCCTACTCCTCTCCAGTGATTCACGCGGCGCCAGTGGCCAAGTTCGCCGCCGCTCCCGTAGCGTACGCCGCGCCAGTTGCCCACGCATACCACGCTGCTCCAGCAGTCGCCTACTCCGCTCCTCTCTACCATCATTAAGTATATGCCAAATATAAGTAGAAATATACAAGTGATTTAATATTATTCAATCGTTGGATTTAGTTCTCAATTAGGATTAGAATAGGTATTTAATTTTATAAAATATAGATTATGTCTATTCCTTACTACATTGTTTTATTACTTAAAAACAGTTTTTTAACACCCCATAAGTACTCTCGGTTCGTTCTACGTTTGTGAATAAAATCATGATAGAGGGCTATATTACTCGCTGCGTTACTCCAACTCAAAAGTAATTCGTTTATCCAGATAGGTAACATCCAAATGCAGATGGTATTTAGCTTATGAAAGGTCAACCTTTGGTATTCATTTACCAGGCTCATCGGGTGAATGACTTACACTAACCTACTTATGTAGGGCACATCACTTAAAAGTACAAAAACTTATGCCTGCCTATGTAAATAACTACGAAATTCTACTTTTTTAGTACGACAAAACAATCAAGTTATTATTTAACTATCGGAAATGCTACAGGTTTCTAAATATTCTTTGACCTGTTTGTTATTTAGTTACAAATCTCTTTAAAAATTCTAATAGTTTTATATCTTTACTGAAATACCAAGGCCAATGGTTAACATAATAATGACTTTATAACATATCCTTCCACTTAGGATAAATAAGTATTAAATGATCACACACGTAACCTTGATATTTCTATCGTTCCCACGACCCCAGTCTAGCTATTTATCTATACCTAGATATCTATATTAGTATTTGTTATATTCAACTAAAACTCGTGTAACATTTGAGTTCGTTAAAGCTATATATTAAATAATAATAATAATAAATTGAGTAATTGTAAAAAATAACTTATAAACTATATGTGATAACTATTTTTATAGTAGGTAAAAATATAAATATTTTACTAATAACTTCAAAGCAGCGCCATCTAGTATTAAATAGTATGACTAGTAAGTAAAAAATAATTTTGTCTATAGGTAACACTAAGTCCATGGTAACTTGTGCCATCTAGTGTCAAATAGTGAAGCTAATATGGATAGTGTTGCTAGAAGATATCGTTTATGTTGTCTCATTTTTAATTATTGTTATTTATAAAGTGGCGTCACTTGTTAGTCTCTAGAGTAATTTATTTTACAAATAACGAATAAAAATATAGTAATCAAATACTTTTTTGTTTGGCAATAGTTAAATTTGACAGTTAAAGAGGGGTGAGGCGCTCGGGGACCGGAGACAAACAATGGTGAAGAGAGCGGTGAATGGTGTTATTATGGAGTGTTGTTGTTTTTTAAATTCATAAAGATTTAACTTTTTAATTTTACGAGTTTTAACTATTAATATCAGTTTAGAGTACTAGAGATATTGGACGTGTATTTTTGAATTTAATTGAAACATGGAAGGAACCGGCTTCAGCATGTTTCAAGTACCTAGTATTCACATAAACAACAGCGCTGAAGACCGTTTAGAGGAACAAGAAGAGTTGGAAGATCAGAAACGACGCAAAGAGGAGGTAATTTAATAAAAAAATAATTAATGTAGATAATCCTATGTAATTACCATGGCCACAATGATTTTTATGTTCTATGTACTCTTGGGAGTTTAACTGTTAATTACCTTGTCTAGTCTAGAATTGATAAAGTTGGATGTAATTTGTTAACATTGTTTTTTAGTTGGTGAAAAAATTGGACAACGCATTTGACGATCTACAAGATGATGAAGATTCTGTAAACAATAGTGCAAACTTTACAGCAGACCAGTCGCAATTTCATTCCAAAGGTTCATTTCTTTTTATGAGACATTCTTAAATTATAATAATTGCTAGAATTAGAAATGTATTGATAAAACTTATTATATTCCTACAGAAGTTGCCCACAAATTGCCTCAATACAGGGATCATGTAAATAACAAAGCACATGTCTTGTGTGAAACACCAAAAAACGCTCCTATTTATCAAACAGAAAATTATTATACTCCCTCTGGTGCTGGTGATGGTCAGAATTATTGTCAAGAAATCAAAGGTATAAACAAAACAGATATTTAAAAAACACAGCTTTCTTTTTCATCAATAAAGCAAAACGGCTATAAATGATACATCTTTGAAACGAACTCATCGCATATCCATAAAGATTGTTTTTTAAGGTTTTCACAAACTTTATTCCAATAGGTTGCAGATTACTTACAAGTATTGATTTGTCTAATATAAATAGTTTGATTATTTTAGTCATCATAGGATGACTATAAAATTACATTTAAAACATTGGATTCAAATAATAATATAAAGGCAAGCTGCAAAAAAGTTGTTAGAAAAGTTTTTTATTTACAGGTCAAATGAATGGTGTAAACATGCAATTGTTGGATAACAGACAGAAACAGCAAAGCATGCTGGATTTTGAAAACTTAAAAGTTATGTATGAGGTATGTTGTTTATTTAGACTAGTTGTAGATAGTATATGTAGTTCATATTTTTTTCTGTGTTTGTATTTATTTGTGCCTCTCGCTGTTTCTCTTCTGCATTGCTCTACATCTCAGTTGGTTGCCTGGAAGAGATTGCTTCTTAGCGATAAGGCCGCCATCTCTCTCTTACTCACTTTCTCTGTATTATTTTACTGTATTATTAAGTAATAATAAGATTTTTGTTTAAATTTTATTGGAAGCTTTCAGCAAGATACAGTGATATGTAAGTATAGTAATATTATATGTTATTCTAGATGCGTATCAAGGAATTTAATACAATGGCAGCTGATAATGCCAATTTGAGATTGCAATATGACAAAGAAATACACATGCTGCAGGCGCAACTGTCCTCAGCTATCATAGATAAAGAAAAGACTGAACTTTCATTGCAACAAGCGCACCATTTACTATGTAAGTTTCCAAGCTTTGTTTTTATTAAGGTAACCTGGCTTATGACCTAGGACCTAGGCTGAAGTCCGAAACAACTGCTACCATTATAAATATATTGGAAAAAATATTTATTGGCAAACTTAATGTCATTAGGCATTCTCTACCAGGAAACTGTCGGGTGATGAATATAGATTGGAGTGGTAAAGATATATAATTACAAGTACATACATGAATACATACACAATATAGGGCTTCCAATCCCGCAATCCGCGTTATTTGCGGGATTTCTAGATTAATTCCTAGTCCCATATATACTGAGATTGAACATAGGCTGCGGGATTGGAAGCCCTAATACAATAAAAGTACAATATTGATTCTTATTGACAGTTGTCATGTTGTAGATGTATGTGTTTTCAATGGAAATGTAGT
Source organism: Tineola bisselliella (assembly GCA_028551675.1). NCBI lineage: Eukaryota > Metazoa > Arthropoda > Insecta > Lepidoptera > Tineidae > Tineola > Tineola bisselliella. Next base: position 70,313 of record JAPWLS010002482.1, read on the forward strand.
ACATACACTGACTTTTGTTTATTTGCAGCATCGAGTAAAAACAAAATATGTGAATTGGAACATCAGATGAATAGTTTGAATAATAAAATAATATTGTCAAACGAAGAGAAGGAACAAATGAAATTAGAATTGCAATCGTGTACGATATCATTACAGGAAACACAGCATCGTTTGCATTCCACACAGGTTAACCTTAATAATTAATATTTATTGAACTATTTAAGGTATAAGGTTCTGATTTAGATGAGCCCTTTATTTGACTTCTCTAAGGCCTTATATTGTTACATAAAAATATTTTGATATTTTTAAAATATTTGTTGAAATGTCAATAAAATAAATCAATAAATGGTAATTATCTTAATTAATTACTTAATTATATGTGAAGGTTTTCTAAATACAGTGTATTAATTTTACACCGCAGATCAAACTTATTTCTCAAACGCTCCATAACTCGAATTGCTCTTAACATTTTATTTCATATTGAATTAAAAGTTTTTTCTATTACAAATATGTGCACGATATATATTATATTACATATAAATTTGTAGTAAACATGTTAAACTCAAATTTATCGCTAGTTCGAATTATCTTGTAACCACATTTCAAATGCAATCTTTTAAGTGTATTGTTGCATTGGAAGGCTGCTTCTCTAACCTTATCTCTTTAAGCCAGTATAGCTTGTGGAGAAAAAATATTTAAGCTAAATTTGAATTTTCAGGTTGATCATACGCACAAGACTGACTCACTATTCAGGGAACAACAGAATAGGTAAAAAAATATTTTTAATGTGCATGGGACGCGGACGATTCGAAATAATCTATTTTTTCATCTACGTATTAGTTGCTATAGATTTCACTCCAATTTTTAACTTAACGGAAGTTTGCAAGCTTTCTAATGGTTGTGACAAGTTTTTTTGTCATATAATTGAAATTTGTACGGTATTTACAAATTTCTTGACATTATATTTTACTCAAATATTATTTTTATTACAGACATAGAGAGGAGGTTGATAGGTTACAAGATGACTTGATAAAGACAAAAACTAGATTAGAAGAAAAGGTAAATATTAGTACATTAGAAAATGATATATGTAAAATAGTGTAGTTTTGATTATGGATGAACAGTGTTGCCACATTGCACGTGCATCAGACGTGATAGACTCCATCATGGAGATGTGATTAATAACAGAATATTTGTTCCATTACAGGATAGAGAAATGAAATCATTAGAATTGAGATGGAAAGAAAGGGACAGAGAACACGAAGAGCTTATTGTGGAAAAGAGTGCGACTATTAATAAATTGGCGCGTGAATTAGAATCGGCACAAAATCAAATGACAAATAACGAGACGGGAAAATTGAAGGAGAAAATTACGCAAAAACAAATTAGAGAATTAGGCGTAAGTACATATTAATAACAATAATAATGTATTAGTATTCATATTTATGCTACGCCAGTGACACATCATAGACATCAAGTCAATCATCCAGTGTGATGTGTCTCTCAAGGCGTATTCAGATATTTTTATTTACACTGCGATTTTTAAATCAATGCAGGTTTTATAGGTATATAAGCAATAGAAAAAGAATTGGGTCATGGACGGCAAAAGAGATATCTGCATCCCTTTCACACGTGCCTCAACTTCGACATGATAAGAATATAGTTATCCCTTTCTAATGATTGTTTCTTCCAGTCCAAAGTTCAATCTGTATCCATTTGATTGTCAACCGTACTATAAGATATCAGTGTCAATAACAATATAATAGGAGTGATACATTGTTTAAAAAAATATATGTAAATTAAAATTAAACTAAAGTAGTATAAAATCGTTGCAATAACACTAATATAACAAAGATATTTGACGTTATTTATGAAGATTGTTTAAGTAATTTTAAAGTCTTTTGATTTATTAAATTGAAATAATCGATATAAATGCGATAATAAACTGCTTGAAAACCCTTTAAATTAGTTTTGAGAGTTTGATATAAAGCTCAATTGATATGTATTCTGATCCAATAATTTATAAATAGGGGTGAGTGTTGCTCTTGTAATAGAATTTAAAAATAATTTGCAGTCAAAATTAGAGGCGACGGCACATGAATTAACACAAACACGAAGCAAATATGTTAATCTCGATAAAGAATACAAAGACTGGAGATCCAAGTTGCAACATATTATTCAGGAATGTCAACCGGAAAATCATATAGGTAACACACAAACACTGCTGAATGAAAGTGCATTGAAAATATGTTTAAGAAATAAAGTCATGAAAGTGAATTCATGAGTCCAGTTGTCATTAATATGTCATTGGCAACACTTAAAATGTAGAAGCAGATTTGTTTATTAAATAAAATAAATAAATTCTTTATTGTAAAAAAATAAATAATTTTTCACATAGGTGAGCTTAATGCCGTCGGCATTATCTACCAGCTAATCTTTGTTGGTGTGAGCGGTGATATTTATTGCAAGTAAAGTAAATTAAGTGATATATATTTGGTGCAAATAAACATGAAATAGACTTTTTTAAATTAAACTATTAACAAACAAAGCTTGTTCTATAATTCAAATGTTTTTCTAATGTGAGTAATTAATATAATTATTTATATTTAATTTTAGCCGAACTGAATTCACCCGGTAAATTATCATCGCTAAAGGATATTTTAACAAAATATGACCTGGAAATACAAAAGTTAAAGACATTGCAAGATGAAATATCTAAAAGGTATGTTTTATTATTTCATATTTTTAAAAGTAATTTAAAATATTACGTTTTACTGTCGAGGTCATAGCAAGGCATGGTTACAACTCGCAAAAGTATCGTAATTTTTTTATTTAAATTTTTTTCGCCATACTATACCATAGTTTGGATATTTATCAATCATATATCCTCCTTTGCATATACAGAGATAAGAAACTGGAAATATGTCGCAAACAAGAGTCCGAGTTGCGTGCCGCATTAGATGAGCAAAAGACTATGGAGATGCAACTGAAAACCAAAATGACGTTGCTGCAGGACAAGCTCGATCTGTTGAATTTAAATAACGACAATGAATTGTTAGAGAGCTATAAAAAACAGAATACACAATTGCAACAACAAATTGAACAATTGCGAGACCAACATAAAGCTGTAAGTGTATATATCCATCTGATTAGGATTAAAAAAGTTGATCTAGTCTGCCTCATATGATATATAAGTATCTATAGGAGTATTTATAATATATAGAGGTAGAGGAGAGTTCCTCAGTCTGCTGTCAACCATTAAAGGGCTTGGACGTATTTAGTGTTTTTATTACAATTACCCACGCGCATATCTTACAGTATTACAATAAAATCTCTGTTCTAATAATAAGCTAGAGTTCCTCATTGTGCCTCTTTGACATTTTGCAAGATGTTGCCAATAATAAAATCATATATATAATAAAGTGCTATAGCATTTTTTTTATGTGACAATAAAATAACCTGTAGCTCGTCACGTGAGCCTTAATAATAATTTAAAAAATATTACAGTTAGATCTAAAATATACGGAATTAGAAATGGAAAATGAGAAAATGAAGGTTGAACGCGAATCTCGCACTAACAAAGCGCAAGAAATAAACGCAGACTTATTAAAAGAATTCACACAACAAAATGCGCAATATAAGAAAGCATTAGAGGATAATAATAAACTTAAAAACTTGTATTTTAATGTGAGTATAGTTGTGTAATATTATACAGATTGTCCCAAAAGGTAACGTCGAGCCGGCAATGTGTTAACACGCTGTATATGAAAGTGTATTTTTAAATGATGAAAACCACTGCTTTGTGGTAGTTCTTTTTATGTTGTGATTAACATCTAACATAAAAAAATTACAAATTTATAATAGAGTTAAGTTAATTTTGTTGATGCATGCTTGTCTAATTTATTTTCTTGTACAAGACGTCTCCAAAATCTTAGTCAGTACTTTTTTTGATTATGTATTAATGATATTAATTTAACAGATCAGCGTTGACTGTAGAAATATTAATGACCAATTGAAAGCATCAGAGAAAGAGAAGAAGGCATTAATATCAAAGGAAGCAGAGTTTCAAGTGTTATTGGAAAAAGAGAGACAACAAGTGTCCAAACTCACAACAGATTTGACAGCAGAAAGGGAAGAGTCGGAGAGAGCTAACATGAGAATATCGGAGTTGCAGAAAGAGTTTTCAGAGAAGCAAAAAGAATTCAATGATAAACTCAATAAGTATATAGAAGGTATCTATTCTCCTAAACAAAATAAATTATATTTTCTAGTGTTTAATGAAAAATTTAGTTATGACCTAACCTTAGCTAGGCAATTACACTGTAACTTAAGATACAGTGTTTTGATCTAGAACAGCCATTCTCAAAGTGTGTTCCGCGGAATTCTAGGGCTAAAATACTGCAAAAAATACCTACCAAAGGGTGATTCTAAGGTTACATCTAAATATTCCAACTAAATATACATTGCAATATTCATACATATAAATCAGTTTTTTATAATTATATGTATTAAGGCTTTTTCCTTCGCCAAAAAATTTTGAGAACCGCTGATCTAGAAGAGCTTTTTAGATTCTTCTAAACATGCTTGATATATAGTATTGAAATATTTTTTGAAATTTTGAAGTAAGTTTAATTAGGATATATCTAAAAAAGAACTTTATCAAGAAACAATGTATTGGTTTTATACTAGGTGACTGACTAATATCTACGGTATATGTATGTCTTTATTTCTTGCAGAGGAAAGAACTGCCGCACGTAAAGAGATGGAAATTTGCGCCCAATGTGAGAAATATGCTAAAAATATTAAAAATTTGAAAGACCAACTTAACAATTGTCAACTTCAATTAGGTAAGTTAATTAATGGAGTAGCGTTTTGTTTAGTCACTAAAGCTAAAATTATCTTTTGTATGTGTCAATTGTTTTTAGCCTGTTTCTGTTCTGTGGGCTTATCATGAATTTAGTCTGGCTTTCGAATCGAGCTGTCACAAGTAAATCCGTTAGCAATCAGGATCATAAATTTTTACTAAAGACTAACGAGCACCAGCAATCTATCAAATGAACGAAAGATCGAGACGTTCGAAAATTAACAAAAAGTATCTAAAATATTGTAGTTCCAAATCCGCACGCGCGGTGGCGCTGCTCAAATTTCCATACAAATCGCTTGAAGTGAACTCGGTTCGAAAGCCAGACTAAAAATCGTGATAAGCCCACTGTATTAAAATCCAAATATATATATTAATTTCCTTGTAATTTTGCAGCTAAGCAAGAGAGCAATGCAGAATTAATAGATGAATTAAAGAAGAAGGCTGAATATTTTAAGAATTATGTCGAGGAGAAGTGTAAAAGGTTCGCTCAATTGCATAATGTGGGCACCAATACGGAGGCCACCAATGAGCAGACCAATGTTGAGGTGAAAGTCAATGGGCATCGCGAACGGGAGGATGAAGATGATTTATCTGCTAAGGTGATTTTAGTAGTCATGTGGTCTACATTGTCAACTAACATTAGTCATTAGTATGAAGTAGAACTCTATTGTGGGCGGATTCTAATATTGAATTAACTATTTTATTTATATAGAGGTTTTAGTTCTGCGCATCACCGATAGGTTCACATTGATTCGTTTTTTTAGACTTCATTATTGTCTTTAGAATTAAGAATATTTATTTAATCAGATTGATTGTGTTAACTTAATGTCAGGTTACTATAAAAAATAATGTATAATATTATTTTACAGACAAAGTTAATGTTAAAAGAAAAAGAGATTCGTGATCAAATAGCTGAAAAATACACAATTGAAATAAAAACAATAGAAATGAAATGCTCTAAGAAACTGAAAGAGATGGAGAATGAACATTTGTGCAATGTTAATAAATTGAAACAATTGCTTGAAAGAAAAGTCGACGAAGTTGAGACATTAAAACAATTTATTCTTTCTGAAAGGACAAAGATCACAGAAATTTTAGACGCCAAGGAATCGGAAATCTCAATATTGATAAAGGAGAATAATTCGTTACAAAGCGAATTTCAAGAATTCAGAGACAAAGCCACCGATCTGAAGAATACATTAGAAAAAGCCCAAGCTAATATATCCAAATTAAGGATTGATTTCGAGAATAAATCTACAGAGTTGACGAATGAAAAGGAGAAGTTTTTCAGAGTGCAGAGTGAGTTGACGCAGAAGTTGAATGCCAGAGACTCCAAAGTGACACAAGTGGAGACGCAATATCAACTGCTCAAAGAAAAGTATAAAAACATAAAGAAAACTGTACTTACTTATAAGGTAATGTATTATTTAACATTATTGTTCAAAGATAGCACAGTTCAGCGGAGAGTAGTAACAATCAAACAGTATTTTTTTAAAATAAAATGATAATAGTTTATCAGCATAAGCACTAAAGGCGTGCGCTTGCTCATCGTCAGACTCTACAAATGTTACGGAAAGGTGTATGACGAGAAGAAGACCACAATAAACTCATCAATCATATCATTTACTTCTACGTAGCAGACAACTCTATCTCACTCTCTCTCTACTCTCTCAGTCCTCACTCTATCAGTCCAACTTGGAAAAAGAATTAATTTAAGACTGCGGTTTACTATAGCGTGTATTTAGTAAGCCGTAGTAATAATGGAACTGTTGCTATACAGAATATAAAACAAAATATACATGCTATATGTACTGTGTCCTAAACCATAGCTTTTTTAAAATTTAATTACTAGGTTTAGGTTTTGTTACTATCTTGAAATGAAGCTTATAAATGACTATATGCATAATAATATTAGATATATTATCTGAATATCATTACATTCTTATCATAATGACAGTTTTTGGAATCGTATCTTGTATAGATATAATATTATTTTCTTAATATAATCAGCAATCTATTTCTATCGATATCTTTGTTCTTGGGCGTGCAATCGTCTCACAAAGCCGGTATAGCGGAGGGAATTGATACAATACTGTATTGTACCAGGGTTTGATTTATGACATAGAAATATATATTTTATTATTTATTCTGATACCTATGGCTCAGAATATTATTGTTTAAGTGCAGGGCATTGTATGGTTGTGTATATTTATTAGTTTATTCATTATAAATCAAAATGGTGTTTATATTATTGCAGGAATATGCTGCAAAGAAAGATGTACATGTGGAAAATGAATTGGACCGTATAAAGAATCACTACAAGGACATTATAACTGACCTGCAAACTAAAATCCAACAGCTTGTCAATAAGAGACAGCAGGCCGAAGTATGTATATATTAATAGTATGTTATGAGAAGTGTGCATTGAAAATGGAAATAGCTTTTAAGCTATTCAGTGACACAATAGTGACATCTCTGATAGTGTTGTAGACATGTGCTACTTTATCGCACAGTTCGATAAGCATAAATTTTGTTGGTTAGCAATGGTCACACTGTTTACTACGCGAAGTAATGACAGCTCAATGCCCTTAACTGTGCGATTTTTGTTATCGAATACAAACTCCATAATTAGGACCAGTCTTAATTAATTACTTGTAATTAATTTATCAATAATATATTTATTTTCAGGTATCAGAAAGAATAAATAAAATTCAGTCTAATTTCAATGCGATGATGTCCGACCAAAATAGACAATTATAGTGTATAATTAATTGGATCTGAACCAATGTCTACAATATATTATGCATTATATTATTTCTCTAGGACGTATAGAGGAATATATATAAGGCTGGCATATTATAAATGAAGACGAATAATGAAATGACGCTGGTCGTCAACTTGAATACAAGTTTTGTTTGGAGTCAGACTGTCATGAAAGAGCAGTTATTTGTTTTCTTTTTTTTTGCTCATAATTTATATGAATAAATACATCCCGATTTGGACTCATGTCTACGTGTGCTTTTCCATGGTAAAGTGTAGGTAGCTGTAACTTTTTGTCACCATATTACCATGTGACGTATTATAGCTGTCGAAGTTTACGGGATTCTTAAGCCGCGTCTCCTGCTCCTATTTCTTCGAAACATTGGGGCGTGGCCGTACACATTTTTGTATTCATACACAATGTTTTTTGTTTTCCGTGGTCGACGGAAAGCAAAAACATTGTGTACGGCCACGCCCCAATGTTTCGATGTTTTTGTCTAATGTTTCGAAGAAACAGGAGCAGGAGACGCGGCTTTAAGATAACTTGAATTATAGATTAGGGACCAAGTACTTAATTATATTGTTAATTATTTTAGTTATTTTGTTTATATTTATTGCAATTAGCTAAATTGGCTAATGGAAGTAATAGTATGAATATAAGATGATTTCTAACATCTGATCTGCTTAATATATTGCAGTGGTCTGTGGTTGATTGTTATGATGTTAAGGGTGATGGTTTAAAATTAAACAATAAAAAGACAATGACAAGTTTTTATTGTAAGTTGTGAAAACAAACAATTATATTAAATTTTGTGTTTTATTTGTATTATTTTTAAAGTATGTAAGTAAGGTTATTTATTTTATTAGTAGCTGTTTAAATAAGGATGTATTTTTGAATTAATTGAAATAACATTTCTCACATTTGTATGGACTGGTTGAAGTTTAGATGAAGCTCAGTGATTTAAATGATTCCAATTTTATAATAATGTATATTGTTATTGTAATACTATTGAAGGTTTATAGAAATAGGTTAGTTTTTGATTATTTTAATATATATGAGTATGTACGTGTGTATACCTTTAGGTACAAATACGAAATGCCCCAATGTGCGCTTTAAGTAATTGATGAAATCTAATTAAAAATTATTTGTGATGTCTTCCGTGGCATTGTTTATTCATTAAAAAATAATATATTAATTATTTTGTAGCCTTGTGATATACAAAATTGAGTATTATTACAGTATTAAATGCTAATATGTGCATTCTAAAAACATTGTAATTATCAAAAAGAAAACTTAATTCGGTACAATAATATTGCTCAAAATTATTAACTCATTTTTTTGTGAATGAATAAATTGTATTTTTAATCAATCTTTTATTTCTTGACGTAATAGTGAGAGGGGAGGAAGGGCATTTTTGCGACAACGCATGGTGCGTTCTTGCCCCGAATGTTAACGACCAGTTCTGTGCCCACCTTCTTCAAATTTTCATTCACATAACCCATAGCTACATTACCACTTAAAGAAGGACTAGGGCATCCGCTAGTTATTTTGCCAATGTCTTGCAAACTCTTTGGATCTTTTAAGATTGCGTCTTTTCTGGCAGGAGCGCCAGATTCCATGCGGATTCCGACTCGTCTCCTAGAAACGCCTTCCTTGATTTGTCTCAAAATAATGTCTCCACCTGGGAAATTAGAATCGGTCCTCCTGCGTTTAGCTATAAGCCAAGTTAACGCCGCTTCTACCGGAGTCACATTTTCATCAATGTCGTTACCATAAAGACATAATCCGGCCTCCAGGCGCAAAGAATCTCTTGCGCCGAGGCCGGCTAACTTCACTTCCTCAGCTTGCAGTAATGCCTCTGTAACGTGTTCTATTTTATCCGCCGGCACAGAGATTTCGACGCCATCTTCACCAGTATATCCACAACGCGTGATACGACAATCTTTTATGCCAGCTACTGTTCCTATTTTTGATGACATGAACAGTAAATCGGTCATATCAACATCGGTTAAAGTTTGAAGATTGGGGACTGCTTTTGGTCCTTGTAGTGCAATGAGGCCTCGTTGTGTTACATCCCAGAACTCGATGTGAATGTCTTTACCTTGCTTCTTTAACCTCTCTGAGGTTTCAATCATATGAGCTTTATCGACGTCCAATCGTCCCGCGTTTGAAACAACATACAAATTATTATCATTGACCTTCGTTACTATCAGATCGTCAATAATACCGCCTCTTTCGTTTAAAAACACAGTTAAAGACCCTGTATTTTCCGGCATTCCCTTCAAATCTACGGGGCAAAGGGATTCGAACCAGGAAATACAATCCTTCCCATGTACCCGTGTCTGCAGCATGTGAGATACATCGAAGATCGAAGCACTATTCCTCGTATGCAAATGAGAAGCCGAAACAGATAAGTCAGAGTATTGTACTGGGAGTAGGAAACCAGCGAAATCCACTAATTTGCCACCATACTTATTATGTAAATTGTAGAGAGGCGTTTTCTCAGGGGTTTTACCGCTATCACTGTAACTTCTTGTAACGGAACCGCATAATTTAGCTCTGGCAATAGTTTTATTGCATAAAATTCTTAAATTTTTAGTGGACATTTTCAGAGGAAGGTCCGACACGCACTAGTTAGATAAGTGGCCGTCTTTGGGAGAAACTAATTGTTATCATCATAAAGTTCAATAGGTTATTATGGGTCGTTATGCTTAATATTTGTTTACGATAAACGGTTATTATTATTTTGTTGCATAAGACAAGTTTCATAGGACATCTTCACATGATTGAACTCAAACACCTTTAATTTATGTCATCATTTTTGTTTGCACCAAAATAGTCACACCTCTCAGTCATAGATCGAATTTGGAATAAGCATTGTCACTACACATTGAAGTCTACATCATATTAATTTGCATTGAGATAGAACATTCTTTAGGCTCTAGTTTCACATACTGAACTGTTTATAAAAAAACAATATTTACATCATGGAAGTAGAACAAAACTAGTCCTGAGAAACTATTATTTTTTCTTTGATTACCAGATAACTCAATAAGGATAATAAATAAATAAAAAATTGATAAGAAAAACTACATTTATTAATTAGTTACTACTACATTCTTCAGCCCTACTTTTAAGATAATCTTCATGTGTCATTAAATCTTTTTTAAATTCCTCAGAGGCAGAGATTGTGGACAATATTATAGCTATATAGCCATTTGACTCCGGAAAGTCTTTCAATAGTTGTGGATTATCTATTAAGTTTTCATTCACTTCAACCAAAGTCCCTTTGATCCCTGAGGGAATATCGAAACACATTCCATCATCAAACTCTATCGTACAGACAACAGATTTAAGTGTCAAGTTCTGTCCGCCTCTCTTGCCTTTTCCAGAAACACAATTGCTTAATCGGTTAACTTTTCCAACACAAAAATTTATTTTATAATTTGCAGTCTTTTCAAAAAATGGGTGACTCGGCGCCAGTGTTAACAAAGCTATACGGTTTGAGTGAAACAATATCATAATATCATTTCTTTCTATACCATTAAAGTCTCTAATGTATCGTCTTGTAAAATATCTATCAGTAAAAGATTTGTAATCTATTGGATCAGGTATTGAGTCTAAAATACTGTAGTTTTCTAATACTTCTGCCATTTTTGTATTTTTATATATATTGGTTTGAATTTGCTCTCATACGTGCGCGAATAGCTTTCTGTTTTATTGCAGCCTCTTGATTGTTTTGATGTTGCCTCTTTATACGCTCAGCCTTCAAGCATCTTCTCATCACATGATCGAAATCATTGCAGTAGCCCATAAACTTCAATATGGGATGCTGGAATTAAATTAAATTTTAGATATGTTACTATATTCGCTAGAGTAACTTGGAGTAACAAACAAAAAGCTCAGTAAGCGAAAATGAAGGCATTTGTGAAAATTAAACGTCACGTATTAAAATATTAAGTATCGAAAGATGACGCAAGTTTTCATAGACGGTAATATAACTCAACCCCCTTAACACAGGACACAGACCCTTTATGCAAAAATGATCAATGTTTGAAAATATAAACAATACAATTCTACAAATTATGGACACTTCTTACATCTGCATGACAATCTTGCAGTTGCTTTATAAATATATTGCATTCTTCAGTATGCAAATGCGGGGACAAATCCGTATGCATAATTAAGAGTGAGCTCTGCAGAAAATATATTTGGTTATTCGTCTATATTACAAGGAAACGCTAAATACTATTAAAATTCTAACCTGCAACTCTCAGACTTCAATTGTTTATCTGGACTCGTACATTCGCAATATTGCACATTTTCCATGACCATTGTAATTGCTAATACATTACTTATTTTCAGTAATTATTAATCTTATAGTCATATATACTTATAGATGTATGTATATTATATTACATAGATTTATAATCTCATAAAAAATATAAGTATAAACAAAATGTTATGAAAACAAGTAAACATTATTGATAGTCATCGCCATCTAGTATTCGGTAGAGACACTAATATATTAATGTTGAGAATTTGATATTTTTTTATTTGATGTCATTATGAAGATAACCCGCGTCGTCGAATGTAGCCATATAATATTCATGATAGGATTTGGGATAGGGCAAGTATAGGCTTTAAAGAAAACTCATAATAATTTTTTACTTTATTTAAATAATAATGTCTGATAAAATTGTGTCATAAATTAATTTTGGTTTTGGTTGAGACCGCAGTTAGTCCTAAGGCTGTAGGAACTCGATTAATATTAAATAACAACTTTACAATAATAACTCTACGCAACTAATGACTAGATTATTCACAATGAAAGACGCAATGCGAAAAAGTAGTGTTGCTTGCTATAAAAATAACGATAAATGTTAAAATAATTTAAAAATGAAGTCGAATTAACTTAAATACGAAATCTATATGTACGACGTTCACTGAAAACCCATTCAATACCATACTCAACAGGACAAAAGGAATAAAGCAAAAATAGTAATAAAGCAAAATAAATACAAATGATTTTAAAACAACGAAATGCCTTTTGATAATTCATGACGACGATAAGAAATGCAATAGTAATTTTTACATCCAATGAGATTAGTTTGATAAATATTATAAAAAGCGGGTATGCGTGCGAATCGTTCGTTCGGTGCGGCTAACTCTTGGGCATTCCCTGAGGGGTGGCGGTCTCCACCATCTTTTTATATTTTCCGACCAATTCCGGAAGGTCGTATGCGATAGCGACATCGAGGCGTGTGATGGGACAACCGCGGAAATAGGTGCATGTCGCAGATAATTGTTGGAACTCGTAAAGTGGGTTCAACCGGAAGAAATCCCTGTACGTTTCTGGATCTGGCAAATCGTACCTGAAAATACAACATGGAAAGGTTATGTTTATACTTTAGCATATTTTAAGGTTTTTTTGTAACATTAAAACTATAATAAATTGTGTTTGGGTTGGATTTGTATATGATATTATTGTAATTTATTTACCTAGAAATGTTGGTAAGAGTGCTGAGACCCTCATAAATATGATAATTTTGAGGATTTTCAATGATAGCGTCAGAAATAATTTTCCTATTGCCGAAGATTGTTTTGTGGTTGAAATATGTGGTCAAATAACAATCGACCATTTTTGCGTGATTTCTCACACGTACCTGAGAACAAAACATTAATGAAACACATTACACAGTTTCTTGGGAATAATTCCTAAATCTGTATAAAATAATAGTTATTGTTACCGCAAATCTTCTAGCACTGGCAATCTTATTCTCAATTCTCTTGTCAATGGCTGAACGTAAGTCTCTGAATAATTCCTTCTCCTGCGCTTGGAGCAATCTGATTGGTGCACCAGACTCATAAGGCATTGACCATAATGATACGGTGTACATAACCGGAGGTTGGGCAGAACTCATTAAAGGTGAAATATTCCAAATCAAGGCACTCTGTACACGCATTAACTCTTCAGGCTTCACTATGTCTGCTTTGTTTAAGACGATGCGAGTCTGTAAATTAAAATTTACCTTTATTATACCTATTATTATTATATTTCCAAACACGTGAACGTTCTGTCGCAGGGTTTATTTAGATGCCTTACTTACTAAAAGTCTTTCATTTTAATATTATTGGACATTTTACCTGAGATTCTCTGCCTTTAAGTTGATCAAGGATAGCTTCTGTTTCTGGTCCAACATCCAATTTGGACGGATCATATACCAAGAAGATAATGTCGGCTCTATCAATAAACCATTGACACGCGTCGTTGAAGGGAAATACTCGAGATACTTGCTTCCTTACTTCGAGAATTCCAGGAATTTCAACTATGTTCACCTGCAATTTATTTTTTAAATTAAATAAGAGTTTCTTAATAAATTGTTAGCTCTGTAAAATGTTACCTTCTCTAAAACTTTGCTGGGATGTTTCAAGCCTCTTAATCTTTCCTCCAAACCCTGTCCGAATTTTTGCAATCCAGAAAATGTCCAGTCAGCAGCCAACTGAGTTCCGTCCAATACTTCTGGATCTTTACCGTGCATCAAAATGTTGAAGTATGCTGGTGATGGTTCAGCCCCTGAATTATAGTATTTAAACAAAGTTATTTATATTCCTGTCAAAATTAAAAGTTTACTTTGTCTCCTACCTGTTCTCAATGACCATTCAGTGAATTCCAATCCGGTGAGGTAATTCACAATAGAGGATTTCCCTCCACTCCAGGGTCCCATAAACAATACCAAAGGCTTGGAGAATATTTCTGGGTCACCAAAATGTCTGTTGCTGAGATCTCTGTATTTATACAATGCTTCCAAAGGCTTTATTGAGTTTTCATAAAGCCTCTTCAAGTCCCTAAGAACAATGTCAGCGGACTTCTCGATGGTGATTTCATCTTCACTCGCTTCCTCATCGAGTCTCAAGATGTGTTGAATATGATCACGTGACCTAAGGTTCTTAGGAATGTTTCCTGTCTGAAAGTAATATTTTTAAAAAGAATGAGTAAGCAATTAAGAAAATTATTTATATTTTACAATCAAATTACTTACTAATAATAAATCTTCTTCTGGAGCGCCCTCTTCATCAGATTCTGCGTCACCTTCATGAGATTCTTCTTCATCTGATCCTTCTTCAGCTGTATCTTCACTTCCATCAGCGGCCTCACTCTTTTCTAGAACCTTATCATCATCATCTGTACTTTCGTTGGAACCTTCGCTTTTAGCATCTTCATCTTTTTCATCTGATTTATCATCTTCCTTTTCATCCTTTGAATCATCATCTTTCTCTACCTCTTCAGATTTAACCTTTTCATCTTCTTTGTTCTCCGTTTCATCTTCTTTAGTTCCATCATCTCCTTCCTCAGAAGTAACCTCACCAACTTTATCATTATCTTCAGAATCATCGCCTTGAACTTCGTCCGTGTTGTCAACATCATCATCTCCAGGTGTTTCATCTTGTGTCTGATCATCTGATTTATTGTTATCTTCCCCGGATTTGTTATCGTCATCAGTTTGTTCTTCCTTAGTTTCATCATCTTCTGTTGTATCATCAGCAGCCGCAGCTTCTTCTTTGGAATCAGCTTCATCAGACTGGTTTACTTCTTTACTGTCATCATCATCATCAATTTCTTTGGAGTTATCGTCATCGTCTTTATCTTCAAGCTTTTCCTCTTTGCTGTCATCTTTATCTTCGCCACTTTCTGAAACAAGGCTAAGGTCAAAGAACAATTCCACTACTTGTAATACAATTTAATAGTTCGAATTCATATGTATTAATACCTTGTTCGGCCGCTGGATCATCAGCTTCTTTGCTGTCTCCGTCATCCCCTTCCTTGCTATCATCATCTCCTTCTACGCTTTTACTATCATCTACATCTTCCTTTGAGTCATCATCAGATTCTTTGAGAGATTCTACATTTACAGTTCCTTGAACTACATAAGGCTCGTCTGCTACTTCAACTGATGACTGGTCGTCTCCGTCTGTATCACCTTCATCTTCTTTTGAAGTTACTTCATTCGTATCGTCATCTACACTTACTTCACTACTGTCGTTTTTTTCTACGGAACCTATAATTATTTTATTAATAAAAACTTTATTAGGTTCCATCAAATCATGCACATTCCTACATGGTCTAGCTACTGTAATATATTTGAAACACAATTTTAAATTTGTAAAGGTGATAAGGGTAGCATTTAAAATAATTGAACGCGCATACTTTAATAATATGTATATTGGACCGCTTCACACAAAATCACGGCTCAGTTCACGCACGTTGGAATGAAATGTATAAAATTAGTATGACTTAATATTAGAACGGCCATGTCGTGGCTATTTTTTAGAGGACAATCACGTCAGAACTAAGTATAACATGCAGAGAAACAGCAGTTATCACATTTATAAGGCATTACCAAATTTTAAAAAATCATAACGTAAACAATTTTACAAGATAAATTAATTTTATTTATACATCGATCAATTTTAAAATAATTTAAAAACATAGCCCAGAGTGAATGACACATCAAGGGTAAATTATTAACCCAAATATAGATGTATAAACATATAGATATATATAAAATTACAAGAGCAAGACTATCTAGTATACGTCTAAGTTACTGACTTAACAGAATTTTGGCTTTTCGGGATCGCAAACCGTTAAAATTGTTTATTGGCGTGTCAATGTTAGGACGGATCTAGATGGTCGAGACCTATTGGTCTACAAGTAACACCGTGGGTTTTTAATCGGTAAACGTTGTGTTAAGTGCTTGTGTCCCCCTACATTAAGCAAAGTTAAGTATTACACATTTAAATAATAGACGTTTCTAAAAATAATTAAAATATGAGTTTGGTATCCATGGTGACAAAAGTCGAACTAAATTATAATTGAAAAAATAAACATAACTTCCTTTAAATCTCTTCTTCTTTTATTAATGGCCCCAGATGTCTATTAAAGAAAATTTTAATTCACACGGAAACCCTCATGTCAAAAAACCATTCCCATTAAATCTCATAGTAACAAACGCGTCTGAATCATTGTTTTAAATCGTCATACATTTTTTTTGGCACTGGAACACATTTATAACTAGAATGAGGCATTACAAATTATTCTATTATTTCTCTATCATGTATGTAATCGGTATCATGTTGGATTTATTACAAAAGTAGAAATTGTTTTAAGGGTGACGAATGCGAAATATATTAAATATATACTAAAGAAGATGCTAGGAACAAAGTTGTTACACAACGGGTATTGGTCCAATATTTACAAAACCATAACAAAATTACGACTATAATTTTTTTTAAATTATTTGAAATTTGTCTAATATTACGCATAAAAAATAGTCAGACACATCGCTCGTTATTGGCATTAAAAATGATAGATGCATTAATCTATTTAATTGATACGAAAACATCGAGTCTAATTATATTTAGAGAAATATTATAATGAGGCACCTGTTTCTGTGTCCCCTGACTCCAGCTCTTTAAGAGCTTTCTCGATATATGGACGGCATTGTGATTCTGAAGGTACATCATCGTCACCTGAAACAAAAAATAATACATCATTAATCTTTCACGAATTCCCCGTCTCTAAGTAAATATTTACATCCAGATTAATACGTTTATATAATAATATACGATTTTATAGTAAAAATATAATGTCCAACCAACTAACTATTACTAACCTAACCTAACAATTCGTTGAATAAAAGTTCAAAATATTATTTGAAGCTATAAACCTAATGATCTAGCAACAATTTTGGTTTGTAATGCATCACGTTATTGTACCATACGCATATTCATAACATGAATTCGCAACCGTGAAGCCGAGTCTTTATCTAACCAAACATAGCAATAAAACTCCCAACGGTATTTTGAGAGAGAACAAAAACACCCTCGCTTATTTTCTATACTTAAAGTATAATAATAACACTCAAATAGCATGAGTATAATACAAGAAAAACAACATCATCAAATGTCGCATTAGTACATGGACTTCGACAAAGAAAAGGTTTCCCTGATAAGTCAGAGGTAATACAATTTCGCTTTAGTATGCATGTTCTTGGAGTAGGGTTTATGCAGTTTCCCTCTCATCTGGCTTAATCAAATTCGTTATAGTTTATAGTATACATAATTTCTACATCTGCACTCTGCATCTATCCCTGCACAAGTTACGCTTACACAATTTATGTGTATTATAAACTTGAATTTAGGATGGACATTTAAAAGCGAACGGCTAAAGTAGAAATTTAACGACAGAATTTGTTTAAAACAGTTTTAGTGTGCAGTTAAAACAATAAATTTCCAAGGTCAAATGTTATCGGTCACCTGTACAAATTTTGTAATGATATATTTTGTTTCTCCGACAATCAAACTCATAAAATACATAAATTTATCACTAAGTAATAGGGTTCGCAAGACCACCGGCCGCCATATTGTCGATACATGTATTATACTAGAATTTCGGTTGCATGTAAACAGACCTAAATAGCTTAACCACTACTTGTTACAAATAAAAATTAAAATATAACGGGACTGAAACTTGATTTGACTTTTTCGTAATGGCAAATGTATGCAGTAAGAGTCCAAATGAAAATAATTATATGTTTACATTCTAATTTTAAATACTGCTCAAGATAAGATAGCTTTTGTTTTTATTTTCGTTCCTGCTAAAGTTTGCGCATTGCATTATGGGTGCAATAAATGAAATCTCTCTATGTATTTTAAATTTCTGTATATTGCGTACTTATTGTAGATAAATGTTTAAAATATAACGTCACTATTATCATAGTAGCTAATAAAGATCTTCATTTAATATTTAATATAGTAAAAATAATAAACAGCTATGTAGAATGTTTACCCTACATTTGATTAAAGGCGATGAAAATGGTTTATTTACACGTTTACATTGTATAGCTATATGTTATTTGTTTGATATGCTTAATCTTAGATGTCTGGGTAAATATAAAGATTGATGGAATGTATAGAAATTCGTGAAAGCAGTTGATTAGAATAGAATATTAGATCTAAATTTCTCGCATTTCGCATTTTACATTGACACAGTTTCAGTATTTGCTATCTAACGTGAGCATGCTATCTAATGAAAGCCATCTTAAACTTAAAATGTGGTTTACTGGCAAAATTAAACGTAACTCAATAACATTTGAAATTTCGCTAATTTTCCCTAGCTTTGTTAAATAGGATATTCGAAAATATCTAAGCTTTTCATATACTGAAGGAATTTCTGACACTGGTTTATTCGTGTCTAGGTCATTTCGCGTTTTGATACTTATCTTTGAGTTAGAATGGAATTTTGTTGTGCGTATTAGTTTTAATAATAACGTCATTGATTTTGAAGCTACAAAACATTGGAAAAGTAAATTTATCTACTAGAAATATGTATGTTGCTTTAATCATATAGGTATATCTATTAGTTACAAATTTTGGGGTCAAAAACATTTTCAAGTTATTATTTAAATGTTATATATTCGTATAATAAAACGTTAAAAATTACTATCTGAGATATTAATGTCGTCATCGTACTATCGTTTTTCACAAGATGGCGACCGACGACAAAACCCCTGAATTTCTATTTGTGTAGCTCTAACACAGAGAGTTTAGTTTTCGACCGGGCGCGAACTTCTTAATTCACATCTTCGCGCCTCATTCACATGCGTTTGAGTTAATTAAATGGGTTACCAGATCATTATGTCATCTAACAATACAACTAAGGTTATTGCCAAAAATAAATTATTAACGCGGTCTCTTTACATAATTTCAGTAGTAGTTACTCTATAAATAGCGACGATGCTCTGACGCACAGTACGCGGGACGAGAGAGCTGCCTCTGCGCGTTCGTGTCTGATAACTAAAAGTACTCACCTCTCGCCGTTAACGCAAGAGCACTGACGGACAACAATATGCACAGTGTAAACCTCCATAACGTTAATCTTTTGGTCCACATTTTGAAAGTCCGGCCCGATTATGGCGGGTTTACAGTCATTTGCACACACACTCGCGCACTCGATCCACAGATCTACGGACGGTGTAATGCATCTACACTGAAATCCAGCATCACACACTCAACGATGGACCAAATCATAACCTGAACTGCACATCGTTAAATCGCGGTTTCTTTAAAAAACAAGGTCAATGTTAAAGATTGGCATATTATGCAAGTAGGTATGATTTATTTATAACCGCGATTTAACGACAATATGGTTTGGTCCGAAGTTGACGTATGTATTGCATGTTCTGGTACTCTATTTCCGGAGACAGCAAAGCATCGCTGGTCGGAGAGCTACTGGCGAGTGAGCGCACCCACCTCCGCGCGCTTCACGCCGAAGTTCACAGCGGTGACCGTGCCAACACCGCCACCTTCGCGACAACTCTACTTTCATACAACTGAGCTTTTGTCGCTACAAAATTTCATACAATTCTCCCTACTTTACATGCCTAGAACTATTTTTTTTTCATTTATATCTTACTCACAATAAATTTAATTTAAATTTGGAATGCAATCGTTTTTAAATATTGTATACATACATCAGTAGATTTAGAATAAAAATATGTTTTGAGTTTACATAAGAGAAATACAATTTTTAAAACACGTAAACTTATAAAATATTAAGGGTAGACAGTACCTTAAATAAGTAGCCGTATTATTAAACATTCAAGCAAATCGGACTCTAATTTATTCTCTTGAATAAACAAAAAAGAAACAGCTTGTGTACCTTACATACGTGACATATCTGAATTGATTAATATAATGCAATAACATATGTCTACATAAAGAATATCATTTGGCATGCGTCGTGAACGTGTGGAGCCGCTCACTTACATGTCATGTCTGAGTACCAAAATTTAACATTATATTAGGCTCAGGTTTAGAAGGACTTAAAATAAATTTCTTATGAGGGCCATATTTAATAAGTTATTGTTCAGAAATATACTGCTCTATCAATAATATTCTATAAAAATGCATATTGACTTTAAAAAAAAAACATGAACGTAACGAGATACAAAATATACTGATTTTATACACGACAGAATCTATAAAAACAAAAAAATACCAAATACTAAATTCATTGTTTCTGCAAGCACTAATAAAATGCTACAATATAGTAAATACTTAATAAAACTTTGAAAATGAGGAAATATCTGATAAAGCTAAGAAGAAAGTGAAGCAAAGTTTGAGAATAGCTCCTTTTGTATACGTACTAGGAAGTAGGAACAAATGCTATCATAGAGACGAGATATACTAATAAGAAACCATTTAATTAATTCTCCTTTCATATCGTAATTCCTCAATACTATGTAAACAATCATGAAATTATGAACAATATAAAAAATTCATTGGCATTCATACGCCTTACGGTTTCTAGGTCAGACGCTTTTTATAAACTGTATTTGAAAACGCTACTAAAATAACTTCTTAATAGCTTGTTTGACATTAGAAAAGGAATTAACTGGTGTCAGCAGGCTTCCTGGCATTACATAGAAGGATAATTGTGTTAGGTTGTGATTTGGATAAACTACAAAAAACATCAAAAAGGAAGAGAAAGATGACAAACAGGATAAAGGCACAGAAGAGCAATGTGGGAAAGAAAACATAGAAGACTCATTTGAGAACGAAGACATAGAAGAGGAAGTTGAAATAGAAAGCTTAATATAAAAAGAGAATCCAATAGCAATTAAAAAATTATTTGTAGAATTTCTCTGAATCTTCCAGCCAGGATCTCGTCTGATATGCTAGGAGCAGTCTTCAATATGAAACGAAAACTGCGATATAATGAAGTATGTACAGATTCCGAAGACGTCTGACTCACGCAAGTGTATCGGTTGATGTTTTAGAACAATAAATTCATGAAAATTTATTAAATAATGTATGTTAAGTGTTTCCACCATAAATAAAACCAAATATATCATTTAATATAATCTAATTATTGCAAATATTGCTTAGAATTCGTTCGTGAAACACCCGTTACAATTACAAATTCATAGCAGAAAAAAAATTGTAGGTATTTTTTTGCTACAAGGAATTTATAGTATAAAGTGGTTATTTAATTTTTAGATATGTTTTTTTAATGTTAACTAACAAAATTTGCAGAATAAAATAGAGCACAGGTGGAGTGAATTGAAACAATAACATTGTCACATTTTCTTCATAATTTCAATTAAAGGCTACGAATTGTAACACCCGTTACATGGAATTACCCAGAAGTTATTTGGTTTTTATTTGCTTAGGAGCCTTTCGCCAATTTTTTTTTAAATCGAGACATGCTAACAAATCAAAAGCCAATGTCCTTCTTGACGTTAAACGGGGAATGCGTTACTATAAGGCTTTCAGCTCAGAGTAAAGGTTACGCGAGATGGCGGCGAAGAGTGGTCACTCACTTAAGTTACCTTTGAAAGCAGACTTCTCGTCAGTGCCCCACTCAGTGGCGTAGCGTAGGGGGGGCAGAGGGGGCGGCCCGCCCCGGGCGGCACTTTTAGGGGGCGGCAAAATTTCGCAGTAAATAATAAAATATATTTTATAAGTATTTGAACCATTTCATATTTTTAATGCAACTATAAATTCGGACCGATTGAAAGGAGCACGGATTTTTTTTGGATTTTGTTTTGTTGATTTGTTTTTGCCCAAAGGTTCTCTAGAATTAATGTATATAATGTATAATATACAATAAATTGAAATACCTAATTAAGGGGGCGGCAAAATTGTCTTCCGCCCCGGGCGGCCGATATCCACGCTACGCCACTGGCCCCACTGAAGAGATTTTAGTTCACGTCGGGGCTACCTCAAGGTGTCACAATCAGACCTTTTATTCACTATCCATAGGGCACACCTAATAAAAGCCTGCCCACTCCAACTATCCCCTCTTTCACATTAATTATTTATTATTTTTACCCTTACAAGTTTAGTAATTTTTAAATAACAATCAGCAAGCAAAGTAAATATGTTAAACTTTATTGTTGCGTATTTGGGCATGAACTTTATGGACTTGTATTTTGAACAAACAATGATAAAGACAAAAAGTACTTTTTTTTTAATAAAAAAGAACGTTTTTATTTTTTGAAACAGAAAACATTTTTCTTTTGTATAAAATGTAGAAAAAAAAATCTCTCATAGTTTATACAACATAGTTTATTTATAATCAAAACTTACATTAACAGTTTATTTCAAAGATATTTTTCTATTGAGATGATCTCTGAATTACGAACATGATCTAACTTAAAAGACTGTAGCATACTATATTCGTTTGCCGTCTCACCATGATCACAATAACCATGAATCTCTCGAAACTTCTCATTGAATTGAATTAAACAGACAATTTATTAGCATTTATCAATACGATAGTAAGCCATGCAGTCTTATTAATTATATTTAAAGGTTCTTTATTATTTTAAATGATTTTAATTTAATTATAAGTTACTCCATATTAAGATTGTAAAGTAAAGAGATTTCACAAATATATATTTACCATTATTTTCCATAATTTGGATATATATTCTTACAAGTAAATTAAAACCTAGTGATCTATAATAATGAGTTCTTCTATAGCCCAATCTTCATATGAATGATCAGGTAAATATCTTCTAATTATAATTGGTATTTTCCGCTGTTTCAGTTCTTTCATGGCTATTTGTAGAGGATCCGTTTCTCCTTCCAACTCCACCATGACTGGGGCACACATTGCTATTTGCAGAGCTCTTGTACCTAAAACACAAATTAAAACGCATCACTGCCATGCTGATTTATAATACATACCAACCATAGCCGAAGTTGTTGATTTAATGGGCTACTTCTCACTTTAGTTTTGATGAATAATTAGGTAAACAATGATAAAAAGAAACTAACCTAGTACTCTAGCTCGTTCATATTTTGTCATGTACTTAGTAGTGATTCTTTTAGACTTTTCTACCCCGCCACCGGCTTGTCCGGGAGCGAGACATTGCGTATTATATCCTTCTTCCTCCTGTTCTTCGGTCTCCTCAATATTATCGTCTTCCTCAGCAATATCATCATAATCTCCTCCAACATCGTCCCCGTCATATTCTTCGTCAGCCATTTATATAATGTATTAGAAACTATCTATAAGCACTTTTACAGATCAAGCTTTTCATTCAAAACGACCCCCAGCACCACCGCACCCCCACGCTACTTCACTTATCGCCTTAAGCTCATAAACAATGACAATGTAGAACAATATATTGGCAACATTTTTTATTTGAGTTGCATTCTTTTTTTAGTTTAAATATTTTATAGTTCTTAACTAACAAAAAATACACTTACTTATATATGTAATTTGAAACTTATTTTGACAAAAAGGATAAAGAAATTTTTTAATGCTCTATAATTTTATTAGAACAAAATGAACGCAATCATTTTACGTTGAGTATAATCGTTTGTCTATCGCCATTTCTTTCCTTTTCCGGTTCTGCATCAAGCTGTAACCATGCCGGTGTGTACATTTCTAATAAAAAAATATCTTCGAGTAATAATGTGAACTATATACCATTTTAAATTACTGTCCAAGTATTTGTGTTAAACAAAAACACGAATTAAGATGTGATTTTTATAGATGTCTCTAGAAACTTGGTTACGCGTATTCTGTTGCTCACATGGTGAAGTGTCATGTCAAAAGTTTTCGAAAACAATATTGCTAGCGTGTATCGATGTCGCTTTTGTGAATATTGTTATATTATGTGAATTTATACTATTCCGAAAACTGTTTTAATGTCAATTTGTTTTAATAAATACGGTGTCAGTATTGGTAAGTAACCTTTTCTATAATAACCTAAACCGTGACATATTTCAGCTCGCAGTGGATCTGTTGCATCCTTCCCCCGCGTCTGAGAAGAGAAAGCACAAGCTCAAGAGGCTAGTGCCACATCCTAATTCATATTTTATGGATGTGAAGTGTCCAGGTTGCTATAAAATCACAACAGTTTTCAGCCATGCTCAAAAAGTAGTTGTATGTGCTGGTTGTTCTACCATCCTTTGTCAGTCAACTGGCGGTCGCGCTAGGCTGACAGAAGGTCAGTATTCCTTAATTATTAATTTGTAGTTAAATGTTTTCCCAACATATTTCATAATATTTGTAGTCACTGATGAAATCTTATTTTGTATTTACCAATGTGATTAAACATTGTGAATATTATAGCATTGAATCCATCTTATACTTAGTTTGAATTATTTATATTTTACTAGATTTAAAACATTTCATTTGAATGAAAAGATAAAATAAATATGCATGCTTCACCCTATACATAACATTGCATAATGTTTTTTTGTTTTGTTACAGGATGCTCATTTAGAAAAAAACAACATTAGGTTAATTTTTCCAGAGAGATTGCTTTAAGTTCTCAAATATGAATGTGTTTTAATTTGCAACTTCATAATGGTACAGTACTACCAATAAAGGCTTTTTCAAAGGGTTAGCTTGTTTTATTTATGTAATGATTCCATATAACGACACTTACAAGACTGCACTTTTTAAAGCGTTATTGAGTTGTTAGAGATAAGATCTGTTTTATTTTACTATTATAATACATATGTATTTACTAACAAAGTATGAAATTTGCAGACAACAAACTTTAATACTGATACGAATAATAAGGCTTATTGTGTATTCACAGTAAAGTTGCAGCTCTTATTAATTTCCGCATTTAAAAAAAATACTGTTTATTGCTTAATAGTGATGATGCTATGGGGGCATAAGCTTCCAAACTATGGGTCACAAGAAAATATTGAGTGAGTCCCAAAATTTAATATGTGTCTGTTAATAGAATTCAATGCTTGTTTTTTAATTCTAATTTGAACTAATGACAGCATTAAGTAGGGAATCCCGGAGCACTACCAATATTTATGCCTCCATTATTCTAAGACAGCTGAGGGGTGAGACTCAGGATTAGAAAATTTTGTTGGAGAGGTCGGGGAACCCAGTGGAGTAACTCCAACGTTTTAGAGTTTGTCGTTAAACAGAGTTTACACAATCTATATTTATTTAGTCTCACTCACTATATCTAGGATTAAGGACTAATAAATAACAGCCTAGAATGTAACATATAACATTTAATAACAATAATAAATTCGTCATAAAATAATTTGTTTATAGTACAATTACTAATAGGCAAATATGAAAAACAACTATCATAAAATCATTGTCAAGCTTACTCATATTTTACAATATTTGTTTAATCCGGGATTAGATCCTCCATATATCATCACATGAAAATTATCATCTGATCCTGCATACACTGCATTGTTACTTTATGTAACAGTAATAAATAATTTGATAAATTTAATTAGCTGCTTAATACTAAGTAGTATAAGTGGATATGGTAGAAAATTGCAACTAAACTAAGTCTAAAATAACATCATGATTGAGTAAAAATACTCTCATTCTTAAAAGTCTGATATTCGTCCTTTTCTAACAGTTTCTCAGCATTGCTTATGTCTGTCTTTATCTGCGTTATTAACCCATCCAGTGAAGAAAAATTCATTTCACCACGTAAATAGCCAAGGATAGCAATCCTCAGGTTGCTTCCATAGAAGTCTTTCTCAAACTTATGCATCACATGCGTCTCCTGTAATATTTTTTAAGCAACAATACTATAATTAGTGAAAAAAGAGAAATGTTACTTAAGCCCCTTTCCACCAATAATTGTTAAAATCTAAGTCTTGTAAGTAATTTTTTATTAAAAGTATCGCAATTTACATGCAGTTTTGAATGGACACTTGTTTTGAAATAACTATTATTTATAGAATTGTTTAAAGTTTATTGGCGGAATAGCCTTTTCTTCTTAATATGTAACAACTTGGTAATAATAACAAACATTCCTGTCAGTTTGGGTCAAGACATTCTGTACAAAGGTTATGTATTTATTTATTTAAAAAGTAAATTAATGAAATAATACATACTAACCACAGATTTTTCTTTATTTTGGTAAAATGGACACCAACCAATGTTAACTACCATTTTATATATGGGGCTATTGTCTATTTGAGCCCATCCATAGTAGACACCAGGCTCCAGATCCTTTGGCAATGATTGGACAACATTAAGTGGAAAATTTGCTGAAACATAAAAAAAGTTAATATACTTTATGTAGGCAGAAAAAAAGAGGTTAATTGGAAACATAATTAGTTTTAAACTAGGAAAATATATTATCAATATTGTATTGATATTGCCAAATTGACTTTTAATTGTATTATAATTACTATTTTTAGTCCAAATTAATAGAAAATTATGAGCCTTCTAATTAAAAACTCAAAACTACTCAAAACTATAAATCAATAATTGTTCTATGAATGCAATAATATTCCTAAAAGCCTTTAATGTACAAAGATACATTGGGACAAGATAAGGACATGTCTGTGAAGATAATCATAAAGACACTATAAAGTACATCTAGACTATCTGAAGTGCAAATAATAAGATAACTACATTAATAGATAATTATACATTATCAGAAACATTTATAGAGTATTAGACCATTGATAATTATTTAGATATAATTAAACAAGCCAATGAAACCAGAGCATAGTTCTTTTATTGTTAAAAATGTATAAAAATAGCATGGTTTTACTCGCCTGTAGGACAACCTAAATCTTTAGATCCTCTTCCAAAACCTTTAATAACTTCGCCTTGAAGAAATACTGGCAAAGCAGTGTTAACCATCTTAAGGCGGCCAAGACACTGACGGCCGAAAGTCATGAGCTAACTCTTTTGTAGCGCACACAGCCTTGTAATATTTTATCAATTACCACTACAAAACTCTTATGATATATTTCTATTCCATTTTTGGCTCGCCATATAATTTATAACTATTGTAAAATAATCATAGAGATAAGACTAAAATTAGAAGTTTTCGTTGCTATAATTATCCCTGTCAGAATTATTTAAATATTAAGTATAACAATATAATCAATAAAATCTAGAGCGACCGGGCCAAATATAATCCTATAGAATAAAATAATTGATACAACGTTTCTCGGAAACATGAACAAATCGAGAAAAAGGAGTTGAGTATTTGACATTGACAGCATGTGTAATATATATAGAAAAAGTGTTCTGGCTGTATAGGTTCGATCCCTTTGCTTTAAAATGAAAAAACAAACAACATAAAAAACGCTTCTGGCTGGTGGAAATGTTGCTTAGTTACTTTATCCGAAATATATATAATAGAATAAAGATACTTTAAAAGTTATGGTTCTAAAGATAATTTTATTATCTTATTGTTTTAAAATTATATTATGATTAATGTAGATTGAAAGGAATACTGAGGCCAAAATTCGCCATGTTTTAAAAATAATAAATAATCAATACATGTTTTAATAACTTCGCGCTTTATGTGAAAAATCCTAAAAAAAAACAGATAATGATTGATGAAAATGCATCAAATCAATGATATCAATCGGTAAATAAAGAGTAATTCAAGTTCAATAAATATTTACAAGTGTTTTCAAGTGATTTTTATACACGCGGGCTTAAAAATGCTGCATTGACAAGTTTTCACTGAGTGCATTAAACATTTAAAGAGACCTAACAAGTGATAATAAATTCCTTATTAAATGGAGATGATGAAAACAGCTTAAAATACCATGTCGGAGAACAGTTTTGAAGGCGATCAGCCTTCGTCTTCGTGGAATATTCCCGGACCATCGTCCTTGGCTGACATCCTAGATACTGTTTTTACCTCGTCAGCACAGGAAGCACCTCAAAATGGTATGTCTGTAGATTAAATTAAATTTCATTAATGTGTTCATTATTAATGTTTGAATTAAATATTACAGAAGAAATGGATTGTGACCAATTGTTTGCAGAAAGTGATGATGACGTGCAGCTGCTACAACCCCCACCAAGTAACCCTAACGGCAGGGGTGCATCTAAGCCCCCAAATGCCAATGTCGAACCATCGCCACCCCTTGCATATGATTGGAATGACATTATAGAGGG
The DNA here is from genome assembly GCA_028551675.1 of Tineola bisselliella. Taxonomy (NCBI): domain Eukaryota; kingdom Metazoa; phylum Arthropoda; class Insecta; order Lepidoptera; family Tineidae; genus Tineola; species Tineola bisselliella. The sequence continues at coordinate 98,888 of JAPWLS010002482.1, forward strand.
TTCTCGTACTCCTGTTCCGGAAGAGTACCTACCTCTACCAAACAACATACCACCAGACTATATGCTTAGCAATCCCAATATGGGTGGTGCTCAAGTTGGGCCTAATATTCGTTATCAACCGAAACCCAGGAATTACTATATTTTCCCCAATGAACGTCCTCCGCATAGCTATATAGTGAATCAACCTCATAATAATCCTTTGTATGGTGATCACATGTATGCATATGAGAATCTGGCGCCTTATCCGCAGTCACTACCAGCAGTGTCTCCGTTCTGTGCCGTGCCACACAATGTAACACAGAGATACAGAGAGCCCTATTTCAGGTTACAGCTATTGCGTGATGTTTATAATATTCGTTCACACATGGAAAGACCAACTCGCAGATTCAATAATTCTCAGAGAGTACGACAAAATGTAAGAGACCATGGAAATGGCCCATATTTGTCTAGTGTTTGGGGTCCCATAGAGCGGAGTCCAGAAGCAGAAGAAAATCCAGCACCAATGCATGGGAATGCACGTGACTTGCAACAAAACAGGAACTCCTACAATAACAACAACATGGCAAGCAGGCGAGCAGTGAAAAGAGAAGCAATACCAGGATTATTTGCATATGAAGATAACACATTAGATGTTTCTACAGCTCAAATAAGGGGTAGAATATCTCCTCATTATAGATGCGTTAGGGTAAACACAGATTGTCGTAAATGTGGTCATACTCTTGAAAGTCATGTTCCTCAACATGGAAGTGGACCTCCATTGTGTCCCATGTATTACTATAGAATGCAATCAGATGTTATGGACAACTCCCAAAGTCCACCACCAGCTCATCAGTTGGTACCACCTACTACATTGGAACCAGTTACAAGTAGTACCGGTGATATGATTAAGCAAGAACCTGATGAGGTATTTCCCTCTGAGGAAGCTGCAGCTGGAGATGTAGGTATTGTAGAGGAACCCATGAATTTGGTTAGCGTTGTGGATTTGGAAGATGTAAATGTGAAAGCTGAGTCACCCGGGCCTCAACCTAGTTCTGTTGAGCCAACCAGTGGGCACTTATCCTCTCCAACAGAGAATATGGGGGCTGTCACAGAAGTTGCTACAAATGAACCAATTGAAACAGAATCTGAAAACATTGAGGATGAAGTTGCAAATAATTCAAGAACAATTAAATCTGACGAGGTTACTGAATCTACTGAAAATGTTACAATGGACAGACCACTCTCACCTCAACCTAGTACGAGCTCTGCAGGACAGAAGAAACAGAAATTAGAGGCAAATAATCCTAGTATTTGGGTAAGTTCTTCAAAATTAATAATATGTTGGAAGGAGAGTTGGTAGCAAAATGTTAGAAATAACAGTTCAATTGGCCAGTCTTAATTATCAACAATTGCGATATATTGAAATCAATTTATCTCCCCATTTTCAAGTGATTTTTATATCCTTCAGCTCTCTAATATATTTTATTATTGTAGTATTGTTTATTTTCTATTTATATACATACATTTTTATACCATAGGAATAGTTTTATTTACTTCAAATAAGCTTATATGTACATATTATAATTAATAGTGTGTTATTTATAATATAGGTAAAGAGCCGTGAAGATTTATTGGGATCTGAAAGACAGGCGGTTACTCCGGGACCACTATCACCATTGGCAGCTCCAGACCTTCAACTGGATTGGTTATCAGATTCGAGTTCTGAAGATGACGTTCAGGTCCTCGAAGATCCAGTAAGATTTAAATATAATTATTTTTTAGATTCATCAGTGCATATGTTTAATTATTTGCTCTATTGAAATAATCAAATAATTAAGAAACAGTTAGCAAGGAGTATAAATTCTTGTTTGCTAATTTCAGAGCCACGTGATTGACCTGACAACATCGTCATCTCCACAAACGTCATCTGCATCATCAAGTTCAACAACTACAGATGCATATGATCCACACAGGGGAATCACTCACACGGTTAATGATTGTGGGTCACGGCGGAACAATCCAGATTTAAGTCGAACGCCTCCACATATTCATGCTCACTTATATCAAAGATGGTAAGCTGTTTTAGAAATTATATGCCTATAAAAAGGGAAAATTATAGGAATTCTATATAATTCCCAGGAACTTGTATTTTTGTATCAATTGGTATCCAAATTGTCTTTAAAGTGTGACCATAATATGTGACTTTGACTATATTGCTTCTAACAAATGAATCACGTTGTACTGCCATTGTTAAGCTGATGAAAAGAATTAAGGCAAGACGTTTATGTTTTTATTCTAGTCGCCCTCGAGGTGGATGTCCAGTGAGCTGTCGTTGTTGCTGTCTGTCGCGCGGGCCACCTCTGCAGCCGCACCAGCACCACGCTCACACGCACACCACCCACAGCAGCCATCAGGCGTTCTGGAACACACCCACTGCACACCAGTCGCTCCGAAACACGCCAAGTGAGATTTTACACTGACCTAGGGTTATAGTTAACTGTCACGGAATATAAGGAGACCTTGATTAATGTATGATTTGTTTTAGCAATTCGAGAAGCACCTTCTCGTGAGGTACCATTGGCGCCACCCTATTTGGTGCATGAAAGAATGTGGTATCGCCAACAACATATGCTGGTAAATTATTTTTATAAAATGTTTACTTGTAATTATGTAATAATGTTTGCGACCGTGTGATATATTGTTATTATTTTGATTATGCCAGGAGGTGCAGCGTCGCAGCATGGTTCAAGATTTGACATCACCTCCTCATTCAGTGCATCCGCCACCGACGTCATTATTAGCGGTAAATATTTAATATACAAAATTAATGTCTTAAATTTCAACAGATTTTGTTTACAATTTTATTTTAGTTTAAACAAAGCAAGTATTCATGCAATGTTTTGACTTCAACTAGGACTTCCTGTGCTATATATATACCAAGAATTGCGTTACGTAATACTTGAATGCTCCCTTATATTGAACAAATTATGATTCATAGTAACAGTAGAACGCGTTTATTGTAAAATTGTTTTTCTCTTAAAATTAATAACAGGCGGATCCACTGGATTCTGGGGCTGATTACTTCTCGGTGTCGCCATGGCGTGGTCCAGTCGTTAACAATATTGGTATCATGTAAGTATTTATTTAATCTAAGTACTTTTGCAGTATATGTACATTTTAAAAGATAACATTTGCAGCCTTATAATTCGCATAATTGATATAAATTTGATAGTAAGCTGTATTTAACTATTTAAAGTGCAAGTAAGCGTATTGCATTCAAATTATGATTTTTAAATGTTCCAGTGATCCAGGGAACGTGCACCACCACATGCATCATTACTTGCAAGGGCAGGGACCTTCGCATCTGCATATTTCAATACAACCACAAATGGTAAATTATTATAATAATAAAAGCCTTTATGGTACAATCTATATCTAGTTAACCTTTGTCAGTGTGTGTGGTGCAATGTTAAGAATATGGAAGTAGCCGGGATGACGAGTTTTTGAACAGGGCATATTTGTCTCCTCAAGCCGGCGTAGTGGAGACGACTGTTGCACGCAGACATCTGTATGTGGTAACAGTTGTCTCCACTCAAGGACCACACTAGCTTAACGTCAGGCGGTGTGTGGTCATATGCTAGGCTACTATAAAAATATATCGTACAGCAAATAGTTTTAAAACACTTTATGGGGCTCAGTATCACGTTTGTATAGATTCATTTAACAAACACGATAGTGAGCCTTGTAAAGCCTTCAGACATGACCACAATAGCTAATATATTTTTATTTCGATTTTCATATCGTTTCTGCTCACTGATGTGAAATTACAGCGACCTCATATGTTGGTAAGTATTAGATAATTTTCTGCTTTACATGAAAATATATATAAATATTATGAAATAAATAAATAGATCTATGTATATGGGATTACAAAACACCGCGATGACCATTTTGCGGTGTTAAAAATAGACTCAAAGGGGTAAAAAAGTTAAATCGAAACGGGGTCGAAAAAGTTAAATTATGTTAAATACTCCAGGTCGAAAATAAATTATAATTAAAAACCGACACTCCCAACCATATCCATCTGGCTGTAACATCATATTTGATCATAAGCTTCAACCTAACTATTGGCAATTCTTTGTTCATTCTAATAGGAAAACACATTACCTTAAATAGTTTGTCATGTTGTCCCAGAGTTCCGCGGCCTCTATTTCACATTTGATCCGTTCCGTGGAGTCTTCACGCGAGATTATTCGAGGTGCATCCAGAATGGTTATTGATCGCTGCACTTACCGGCACGCGTACACGCGGCCACAGGCGCCGGCGCATCAAGATGAGAAGTGCACTATTTGTCTATCCAATTTTGAAAGTGGTAGTGATTGCAGGTAAAGTTTTTTTTTTCAATATTGTAAGAAACCATAAAATATGATTGGTCAATTAGTTACTCCCAATTACATACTTTTACAGTTATTTTCTGAATTTGTTCATTTATTTTGTCGTTTCTTTCAGACGTTTGCCATGCATGCATCTGTTCCACATGGAGTGCGTCGATCAATGGCTGACCACCAACAAGCATTGCCCCATCTGTAGAGTCGATATTGAGACTCACATCAGCAAGGATAACACGTTCTAGCTTGGTACGTATTATATACTGGCTTCATATGATTAGACATAGTAGGAAATATAGAAAATAAAAGTCCTTTTACAATGAAAACAAACTTTATTTTTGGTGAGCAACACTTAAACTAATATCACGATTTATTGCCATTTGAATAATTTTGAAGTTAGATACAATTGTTGTATGTATGTAAATTGAAATGCAACTCAATGTTATTAATTCATCAAAGCGTATATTATTTTTATGCATTTATTAATTAATTATAGCAAATAATATTATTTTCTTAAATTTTCAGATATCTCATAACGATTGGGCGTTCTCCTTCAGTTCCATCTTTGAATTTTCGATAATTTTATCTTGTAGTTGTGGCATGGCCGCTATTGCTTGTTGCTGCATCTCCAAGCTCTCGTTCTGAAGGTCGCGATTCAACTGTTTTTGTTCCTTGCACGTCCTAATATTAAACATTTAGAATTAATTGACTTCGCGCCTATGTTATAAGGAGTTGAGCAGATATTACGGATTTTCACTGACTCGCACGCGGTTTTTTCATCTACATTTATACCTAATTAATCATATAGTTAAGAATTTAATTGAATCACCCCTCATATATTTATTGGCTAAGTGTTAATCTGAGAGATATTGCATGTCAGTGAAAATCCACGCACAAGGCCTCGCCCTTTAAACACACTTAGATATTAAATGCTTTTTAGAATAAGATATGCATTAATGGTTAAGAATCAATACACTCCTTATATAGAGACAGAAGATGACAAAGGTTTGTAACAAAATTTTAAAATAAATGTTCATTATACGGTTTTGGTATGTTACATGAAATTAAATTATTGAGTCACCAAAATATTAAATAGACAATATTGGTTCTTAACCATCGATATAGTGATAGTTAAGTTAAACAGTAACTGGATTGGATAAGCAATCAATTGTTGAGAAATCAGTCAGATTGCCTGTCGTTATCAAAGACTCAACAATCTGATCACATATTCAATGGAGATGTGGTGAGGCCCCATTTTGTGCCATTGGTTGGTTAGTGTAACTTTACAATAATTATCCTGACTTTTCGATTATTATATATGTATGTATGTAATAATGATAAAACTTTATAGAAATGAACAAAACCATATGAATTTAATCATGTTTGAGTCACTTTATAAGAAAAAAAGTGGTCATTTTCATCAATCATTATTTTAGAAGTACATTTTGCTAGATTTTAAATTTATTTCTTATAATCCATTTTAATTATTTAGGGTGTCGTTTTCGCGAGTAAATATTTGTTTTGGGCGCTTTGTTATGTCTGTTATGAATATGCAATAGACATAAAACAAGGTTTGGATAATATGATCATTATTTTTGTTATTATTAGTTCTGCATATTTATAAACGAAATTTTATGCACGAGTTTAATAGTATTATTATATTCTATGGAATTTGTATGTTTGGCAGAAAATATTACTGCATTTCTTATATAAGATTTTTCATAATGTATAGAATAGCTTTTTGTGTTGATTGTCAATTCTATCTATTAGTTCATTAATTATCTTTACGAAACGCACGAATATTTTAAATGTTTAATTTTTTAATTAATGACATGTGATTTATAATTTTGTAAGTGGTATTATGTCTCCACTTCCATCCCCTCTCGAGGGCGCAATCTATATTTGGATATGCAGGCGGATTATGAGGGGGTTCAGGCGGAGAGAGCATTTTACGTTATTTAATATTTATATCTTAATCAAATATTGTATTTAGTGAAATATAAATATTTTAAATGTTTTTTTTTTATGAAAATGTTAGTTTTTAGAAATTTAAAACTACATATAATTTTCATTTATTTGTAAATTTAATTGATATTATCATTTTAGAAATGTTTTAATGTTTGAAGTCAAGGAACTGATTATGTTTAGATTTTTAGGAATTTTCTTTGTTATTGTATTTTATAATTGTTTGATTTGTCTTAACAGATGTCGTTAGTGGTAAAGGAAGTTTTAAAATTCACGATTTTGCGGCCAGTTTTGTTGCTTTGAATTATAATTCAACATTTTTCTATAAGTAAATTTGTTCAAATATATGCTTTATGTTTTCGACATCTGTTCATGAATCTTTTATAATGTAATTGCTTTATTAGTAAGACTGCTTTGCAAGCTTGGCGAAAACACAAATGGATGTAATAATAGACAAGGGATACTACCGCACATAGACAACAAAAACGAAAAATAGATGCTATCACAATGTTGAAATTTATTTAAATTACTTTGCATATTTTGAAGATAGACACAATTTTCGGATTTAGTAGATTTATAAGATATTGTTTTTTTAAATCATCTATTTTGCTTTAAAAACATTCAGTTTCTTAAAGTCAAACTAGTTACGAATTACTTACCTGTTTGCATGATCAATTCTTTCACAAAGTGCATCTGATGCTACCAAATTTCCTGATAGATATGATATTTCAGCAGCAGATGTAGCCACTTTCTCAACATAATCCATGTAACCTTTTGATGTAATGTTTAAAAGTCAATAAATAAATTCCAATGTGTATATTTTCTTTTATTTTAGGAGATTGATACCCCACACCGGAAATATATACAACCGACTGAGCCAACAACTATGTGCTTTATTTGTTTATTTCTGCACTGCATCAGATAGATAAATAATAATAAATTCTATTTAAGTTTTGTTTCTTAATAGAACAGTCCTTCATTCATATTTGTAACACTTGTGTTTTCTTTTCTTAAATTCCAATTAGAACAAATAAGATGGCATTGAGCAGTTGATGATTCGCTGTTAGGAAATCTTAACATTACCAATATTTATATCCACATTTTTCTATGACAGCTAAGAGCTGGATCACAAGACAAGAAATTTTTGTTAGATGGGTCGGAGCCCAGTCAACTTTGGGAACCACTGCATCACTACTAATCGATGTCACTAGCTAATGTGGTAACTTACTCAGTAATATACATAGATTGTGTTTCAGATCTGTCAGTGTGCCCCTGATGGCTACAAGATCATCCCAGTGTTCTGGTGGTGTGCCGTCGCCCCATTCCATAGCTTGCTGCACTAAGGCTATTTCTCTTGTTAAGGCCTTTCTTAATCTAAAATTTATATTAATAATATATAAAATATTTTTGTTTTGTATACTATCCTAACATAAATGTCGTCAACGAGGGAAGTTTTATTCACAAGATAATTACCTTTCGCTTGTGTCTTGAATAGCGACGATAGTGACAGTCAATAGTTGGCTAGCGGCATTCACATTCACAGTGGTAGCTTGCCGAATTAAAAATTCATGTTCTAAACTATTTTCATCCCATCCTACATTATTATATTCACTTTGTTCACAGGCTACACTTGCTATACCTGCCGCAAGCGGCATAACTCTTGGAAATTTCTTTAAAACTCTCCTAAAACCGGCTTTATAAACAAGCCCAAGAACGTTGCCGATACGCGATCTGAACATATTGATTTAAAAACATTTGGAATTTATTGCTCGATGTGATTATCTCATTTTTACTATAAATTATTACTATTGCTTTTAAATTTACATACACATAACAATATTTAGGTTATATTTATCAGGCCTCTAGCGCAGGCTTCAACATTTAAAAGCGAAACTATTGCGTAAATGTCAAGCATTTTCTGTTGAACGTTTTCGGTTCAGCGAGCATCCGATACGTTCGCATTTGACGTTTACGCAATATTGGTTTACAAAAGTTAAAGTCGACACTAACGCGTAAGACTAGTTCTTGGTTCTAAGGTTGAACGCGAAAGCTTATATAAATTGATATTTATTAGTCTACATTATTATAAAAAAATTAGTAAATTCTTATTTAGATTCTCACTAGTTACTAGCTGGCGCCATCTAGTATTCGATAGTATAACTACCACTTTATTAGTTGGTTACATTAGTGTTACAAATCATAAAAAATAATTGAAGTAACAAACTACTTATATAGTACCTATAAAATGCGTTTAATTTTTATCTTTTCTTCATAACTTCACTGGAAGTGCCAAATTTTAATGAATATTCTACGAGTTTATTATAATTTCATTATTGGAAAAAGACGACTAGAATGATTGATGGTGGTATCTTTGCCTTTAATAAAACAATGACAACAGCAACAGAAATATATAAAAGATTAGGTCTCCAAATGGGTCCTGAGGTGATTGTTTATAAAAAATAGAATTTATGTGTTTGTAACTTGTTGTTATTTGTGTATATTCTTTTGATTAAGCATTTAATGTGATTGTTAATTTCAGATGTCAAAGTAAATTCTTAAAGAGTGCATTCATTCTCTACAATAAGTGATTTACTAGCACGCGCGGTATTTAGGCGGGAATACCGAAAGATACTTGGAAGAGGTTTTTGTAGCGTAATACAGGAAAATTAAACAGTATTTCACAATGACTGATGCACTTTGTCATTTAGTCGTAGATGGTAACGATGTATTGATGATGAAATTAGGTAAGTCTACATATAAATACTATCTAATGGAAGAACGTTATAAAGTTGAGAGCACTTGCAAGAAGCTGCTTTTGTGTATTTTAGTTCGCGGAGTTGATGATATTGCGGATGACGAGACGACGTTCAATCCAGAAATGTGTCATCAGGTGTTTGGTGAAAAAGAAAATATTTTTGGTTACACTGGTCTTCAAATAAGACTTTATTATAGTGCTGGAAGTCTTATGACATATTTGTCTATTTCATATTCTGATAAGGTAAATGAACTTTGACATAATGGAAATTGTTAATCAAATTCAGACTGTATTTGATAGTTGTTTATTGTTTAAAAATATACAGCCCCCTGTACACATTCGAAATAACTAAATGCACCATAAATTGAACATCTTTCTAATTCTATTTTTTATAACTTAGATTGATCCAAAAACGTCGGATGGTTTGAAAGCAGATGACATAGAGGGTGCTCTAAGGAAAGTGATACCGGCAGGTTATATATCAAATTTAGATGAGTTTGTGAATAAGTTGCCACAGGAAGAAAAGTTTAGACCTTTTGGCACACTCATTCATAGTTTTACACACAGACATGGTAATACTTTATGTTATTGTAATAATTTATTGTTTTTTGGTGCAATGTTACACCTCAACTGTCTCTCTCTAATTAACCGCAGAACTACTTTAGCCTGGCTTAATTGCGGTGATTAATAAAGACAATAGTAATAATAATCTTTATTTCACCAAATCAAAAACCTCATATACAATCTTGCCCTATCTATAGAACTTGTCCTAGGACTATTTCTGTAGATAGTGCTCTTCCATACATTAATTAATTTAGATAATTACGACTAAGGCAGTAATTAAAAGACTGGTGATTGTTATTATCCTAGTCTATTAACCCGGGTCATATAATCTGTCATATATTGGGGATGATCAACTTTGAAGTTATCAGCTCTAACAGATGGAGTGTCAATCTAGATAGCACACATCATTTTAAACTGTCATAGCAGAAGTAACTGTTGTAGTTATTTGTCAGTATCAACAGTTGTGTCCACTAATATGTCACACTGTAGAAACATTAGAGTGTGGTCACACGCCATACAAATGAGCTGTGGTAAAAAGTGACTAGTAAAAAACAGATATTGGATTTAATCATCAGTAACTACTAATATTTCACTAGTTCACAATCTATGAATTTATTTAATTATGATATATCATCAAGCAACAATGTACTTAAGCATAATATGCATGAGAATAAAAGCAAAATTACAACGGTAACAATAAAAACATTTCAAATATATGTTACAGAAGAGAGCAATGAAAAGACTACATTTGAGATTTATTACTGCGAGACCTCGACACCTGGTTTCTTAGAATTCCACAAAAGACTTCAGACCTTCCTGTTGTGGTATGTGGACGGAGCCTCCTTTATTGACGTGGACGATGACCAGTGGGCGTTCTTTATTGTGTGAGTACATGTGTTATAGTCTTTTACTTTAGTGTCTATCGCTCTTTACTTCAACAGGCTACTTCTTCAGCAAGCTGTTGAATGCTCATATGTATAGTATCAATTATTTTTTCTATTTTATAGTTGTTTAATATCAATTTAAAAACTTGTCGTAAATACTAATAATTAATGTATGGTAGCTTCTAATTGATTGTTTGATGGGGGATAACACTGGGATGATTCTTAGATATGTGGAATTGAATGTCGTTGATGTGCTGACGTATTTGTTAATTCTACTAAATTAAAAAAGTTAATTGACAAGTATATGAGTGACTATACTTTAAATTATTTTCTAATTCACTGTAATCATTATTGTTATTATAACTATGACATTTCTATCATATTGAGCATGTGATTGACTTGGCTTGTTCATAACTGAATTAATATTAAATAAATGAATAATTTAGTTGTTATTAAAATTGGGAGTTAATTGAGTCTTGTATGTTTTAGATATGAAAAGTACATATCGGATAATGGGTCTCCGCTGTATGCGACGGTTGGTTATGCGACGGTTTATCGCTATTATGCGTATCCTGCGCATATTAGACCTCGTATTTCACAAGTATTAGTGTTGCCACCCTTCAGAAAGATGTCGGTTTGCGCCAACTTGATCAGGGTACGTTTTTATTACTTTAATATGCACAAGTTTTTTTAAAGATTAAATATATAACTGAATTGAAATATGAATTTTCAGGCGATTTATTCACATTTTACAATACAGTCGGAAGTGATAGACATAACTGTAGAGGATCCATCACCCGAGTTCCAGAGGGTCAGAGATTACGTTGATGCACTCAATTGTACGTCATTGCCAGCATTCTCAGCTGAGAATTTACGTGCAGGGTAATTATATTTAGTCCAACTAATACAAATGAAGTGCAAATGTCTGGGATATTATAAAATGCATTCACAAGTAGAATGAAGTAAAGATGAGGTCACGAAAAAATAACTTTATTCTTTAAATACTATTTTTAGTTAAGTTGTAATATATCTTATTTAGTTTTTTATATTATTATATTTTATTTATTAGTGTATTTATTAATATGTGAAATTATTTGTGTATTATTTTGTATTTGTTATTATTATTTTATTTTTCTGCACGGTTTACATCTCCCAAAGGTTAACTGGTAGAAAATGTCTAAGGGCATTAAGTTCGCCTTTTGTTATGCAATTTTTTTATTGCAATTATTATTTTCACTATTCTGATATGCAATTATTAGTGTTGACAACTCAAATCTTACTTATACCACTAAATTTACTAGCAACTAGTGAATTATAATTATGACATAGTAACTGTTTTCCAGGTACTCTAAAGATATGGAACGTGAAGCGAGAAATAAGTATAAAATTAATAAATTACAAACACGACGCGTATTCGAAATATTGAGACTGCGTGAAACTGATCGTGCGAATGAGGCGGCTTATCGTAAATACAGGCTCGATGTCAAGAACCGTCTTAATGCACCGTTTCAAGTTAGTATTACAATTCTTACCTACTTCTTCACTCAAAGGGGATTGAAATATATACATGTTATATTTATAGAAAAAGAAGTTAGATATGTCGAAGATGTCGAAGTTTCTAACACCCGAAGAGTATGCAGCCACCGCAAGCACAACGCGAGAGAGTGAATCCCACGAGAGGCTGTCGCGCTCGTACAGGCTGCTGGAAGAGGACTACTTGCGTGTTATAGACCGCTTGGATCAGGAATAAATGCTCACATTTGGATAATTCACCCAGTTACTTAGATTTGTTTAATTAACTTCTGTTTTTGTAGTGTTTAGTGATTAGGATGTTCGAATTGAGTTTTTGTTGCTATTTTTAATGAGTGTACGCCTTGCGTTGTATGGAATCGAATTTAAATGGAAGGCTCACTTTTCATGATATCAGTTCGTTATCATTTTGTAAGTTTCATATAAATATTACTCTTCATAGTAACATATTGATTTATCTCGTAATTACTTCTAAAATAATGAAGCAACACTGGTCTGTAGTAAGACATGCCACCTAAAGTTAGTTTTGATTTGTAATTTTAAATAAAATAGCTAATTTTTTAAAAGAGAAATTGCTTTGTTTTCGTATTGCCATATTTAAAAATTACTTGAATTTAAAAAGGCTTTACTAATAAAAGTAATGTCTCATAAGTGAAACTCTGTACTTATAAAATTAGAAGATAAATCTCACGTTTAAATTATAGGATTAAAATAAAGTTAAGTGATTTCTCTGTGCAGCTTTAGCTTCTTATGTCTACTAGATACTATGTTAGTTATATTAAGACTATTTGTTTTTGAGTTCGAGAATAAAGCTTGGGAAATTGAATTTGTTTTGGTATGTTTCAAATCAAGGTTTTACTTATTAAAACTTGTGGTTCGTAATTTTTATTTTTATTGTTTGTTATCGATCGTCCCAGGTTGTAAGCGATATGACTGATACGAAATTGTTTTAAATTCGGGACGTAGTTTGTTACCAATGCTCTTAAAAATGTAATCTTAAAAAATATTTTTATTTGTGTTTGAAATTGTTTTTGAGTGATAATTTTTTTTTTTCAATAAATTACTTATTCGAATAAATTGTTTTATTAATTTAACGGATGAACGTTCAGTTACAAATGGACTATCGTGTTATTACCATTGGAGGAGATTAGATATTTTGAATTACATTTTAGTTTTACTACTGACTACTTGATGGCGCTGCTGAAGTTGGTGTTACCATATTACTATTATCTATGAGTTGCAATACTTTTTCTGTTTGTAACATATATTATTCTATTCAATAACAGATGGTGCTCAAGTTTTTGAGTTGCCGGTTGACATTGCGATTTGAAGTCTCAGCTAGTGGCTGTATAAAATGTCAATTGCTTGTGTATTTTCTACTTAGATTTGATGAACTTTTGTTATTAATACGCACTAAATAACTATGTCTTTAAAGCCAGTTACTCATGTACTTTTTGACATGGATGGTTTACTTTTGAGTGAGTCGAAATTGATACGTAACACTAGATTTATTCTTTATTAAAAATTTCTACATTTATTTACAGATACAGAAGATTTATACACTAAAGCATTTCAAAATGTTTTATCAAAATTTAATAAAGAATATACATTTGAAATAAAATCTCAGTTAATGGGATTGCAAGCGCACGAGACTGCTGATAAAATTATATCATTATTAAATTTACAATTGACTCGAGAAGAATTTATGAAGGAGACCAAAAAGCAATTTGAAGTCCTATTTCCAGATTCAAAACTCATGCCAGGTCAATTTCGGTTTTTAAACATAGTATATATTATTTTAGTAATTTATTTTAACAGAAAGAAAAATATATCTGTTTTCTTTTCTAAATTATTTGTTAAATAACAGTATAATTATTAGAAACAATATAATTATTAATATATGTATTACATTGTATGGATACATAATTTCTAGTTTATGTGTTTTGCTAACAGAGGCGGCTTTACCTGTGATGCAGGGTGCGGAGTGTTAGGAGTCGTTGAGCGCTTCCTTTATTCTACATAATAATTAATTTTGTTCCAACGTGAAATCAACCTTAAAAGGATTTTGATCATTAGAGAGCGCCAGGGCATTGTATGTACACGGGCACTACATCGGCTAGAGGCGCCTCTGCTACCATGTTTATAGTAATCCACACAAAGCCTTTTAAATTATTCATGGTGTTTAAATTTTTAGGTGTAAGTAGCTTGCTACATCATCTACACAAACATAATGTACCAATTGGATTAGCTACTAGTTCTAGTGTTGATAGCTATGAATTGAAAATAAATAAACACCATAAGGAGGTGTTTAAACTATTTCAGTACAAAACTTTTGGGTCATCTGATCCTGAAGTGAAGAGGGGGAAACCACATCCTGATATATTTATAGTAGCTGCATCTAGGTTTCCTGATAAACCTAAACCGGAAGATGTGAGTTGCTAGTTATGCTAGAGATTGAAAGACTCTGATCACCATGGTTACCATTTAAAAAAGGAAATTGGATTCTTAATTTGTAAAATAAATATACTCTATTAGTATCATGTGTTACAGTGTCTGGTATTTGAAGATGCAGTGAATGGTGTAAAGGCGGCTCGAGCGGCTGGCATGCAAGTTGTGATGATACCAGACGAAAGATTGGATAAGTCGCAATCCAAAGAAGCCACTGTGGTATTGAAAAGTTTAGAAGATTTCAAACCAGAAGTTTTTGGTTTACCACCGTTCGAAAATTAATTATTGAGTTTAAAATTAAACATGAATGGCGACACTATTTTGTGATTTTTTTATGAACTAACATTACCATTCTTGATCTTGAAAATATATTAAAATGTTGTTTTATTTACTAAAAATACTATTATAAATTTATTTTTATTTCATATTTGGACTTGTCAAAATAAAATTGTATTTTATAATACAAAAAAATGAGGTATTTAAATAATAATATTTGCCAAATGTTATAGCTTGTTCATTTTAATATTATATATTGCAGTGTTTCTCAACCTTTTTTTTTGTGGCGGCACACTTAGAATTGATTGAGAACCACTGACATATTGGATGTCCAAGTTGGACACAATTTGAATGCCTTACAAATAATTTTAGGCGTTAATAAAAAATTCTATGTGCTTGTAATCCTTATACAAAATTACCTTGTGGTAGTGAAAATTAGTAATAATTTGTACTGAGCTTAGCTGATGTTTTATTGCACTATATTCAAGCTTTATAGTCTAAAATACAGGGATTAATAGACTATAGATAGTCATCCGCGTGCTACAGGTGGTTTAAATAGGATTAATAAAATGAATTACTACTTATATGGTTGTGTTTGATGTTTCCATGGAATAATTTAGCAATGCAAACAATATTAAATCTTCCGTATGCTATAAATAGTTACGCAACATTTGATTATTATCAGTTAATTACCGATCGTGGTGTCAGTTGGTTCGAATTTTATTTTCAAGGTTCTTCGAAGTCGTAAATTAAAAATTAGTTCAAAAAATGAGTTTCAAGCCGGTGACACATGTTTTATTTGATATGGATGGCTTGCTTTTAAGTGAGTTTTTTTTAAATACTTTTTTAAAGCTTAATGATAATATATTTTTTAATTGCTAATCATATGTAAAATGTTATTGTTATTTCAAATAAAATACTATTTTCTCTACATACCTCAGTAATATCGCCAACGCCGATTAGTCATAAAGCGTCTACTAGTCATTAATAATTTTAATTTAAATTCATTAGGTTTCATTAAATAAAAAAATATATACACAAGAACGGGAATCGAACCCGCGACCTCTGTATACAAACTTGCGTGATAACAACTGGGTTATGGAACTTATCAAAACATACAATATATGAATCGTTATTTCTTAATTGTTACTAAATTCGTTAAACGCAATTCTTCCAATATGAAGTTACCGCAAGTAACTTAATAAAATCAAAGATTAATTATTACTATAAGGTAGTGGTCAATTCGAACGAACTGCTTTTGATGATTAGGCATACTTTGGAGGATTTTGAGTGAAGAGATTGGTATGTTTTCAGACACAGAAGATTTATACACAATAGGTTTCGATAAAATAGCATCTAAATATGGGAAGGAATTTACATACGGTTTGAAATGTAAAATTATGGGGAAACAGAGTAAGGAGATTGCCCAAACCCTAATTAATGAATTAGAACTGCCCCTTAGTGTCGATGAGTTTACCGCTGAAAGCAAAAAAGTATTCCGTGAACTATTCCCTCAGTGCGAAGTTATGGAAGGTATCTATAATTTATGTTTATTATCACATCTTGTATGTTGTGTTTAGCATCTCTGTGTACGTCATTTTTTAGTTTATACTGTGTATTAGTAAGTTAATAAAAAGTGAACATCTAATAAATATTACGCAAGATGAAGTGTACGTAAGCTAAAAGCGTCTCCATCCAGTTTTAAATAGAAAAATTATTTTACCAATAATATATAAATAAAATTGTAGAATTCTCTTCATTATTCGCGAATTATTATTCATTCTTTATTAACATAATCCCGCCTCGCTGAGACCAAGAAGTAAGTTGTTGAGAGAGTAAGCCGCAAAAAATCTATTTTAAATTGAGCTATTGGGAACTGAACGTGGAAGTGCTTTTGAATTCTAAATATTAACAAAATTTCAGGAGCAAAACGTTTATTAGATCACTTAAAAGATCATAACATACCATTTGGTTTAGCAACGAGCAGCAGTAAGGAAAGTTATGATATGAAAACAAAGCATCATGAGGAATTCTTTGATATGTTTCAATACAAAACTTGGGGTTCATCAGACCCCCTTGTTAAAAGAGGAAAACCATATCCAGATGTTTTTCTAGTTGCTGCTAATAAATTTCCTGAAAAGCCTAAGCCAGTTAAGGTAATTGTTTAGGTTTGACTATATCTTCGCTTCAACTACATTCACGTACTAAGGTATCACACAATGTTGCAAAGGTGGTTCAATCGGACATTCGGAGCAGAAAACGCTGTATAAGGTATTGATAGAAGAGTTATATCCTTATTCCTCCAATAATATATCCTCATATTGTTTAAAATTAATCATTCTATCTTGTAACTACTTGATGTATATATTAACAAAAATTGAATTAATGCATGTCAATAATGTATTTCAGTGTCTAGTGTTTGAAGATTCGGTGAATGGAGTTCGAGCAGCCCGTGCAGCCGGCATGCAAGTTGTGATGGTACCAGATTCAAAACTGGACAGGACACAAACGTTGGACGCTACTTTAGTGATCGACTCCTTGACGCAGTTTCAACCCGAGCAATTTGGTTTACCCCCTTATAGTAGTAGCTGATTTAAAAATAAATTAAAATAATATTTAAAACAATTTAACAATATTACGGTTTTATTATAGAGTTCGATTTTGTAATATTTGTAATTTTTATAAAATACACTAACAAAAATAAATTGATAAAACACAAAAAAAAAAAACAAAAATAAAAAAACTTACCGTATGAACTATATTTTTATTAATTATTGAACGGACATTTCTCCTACAAGTACATAATATTAAAGCATTTAATTTTTCTGCGTCTACACGACACCTATGTTATATATTGGAATTAATGCACTGAATCAAACCTAATAATAACCAAAGAATAATGGACTATGAGGCGAACTGAAACCTTAAAAAATATATAAAAAACATATTGAAGAACTAATTCAACCTGGCTTTGCCTTTAAAACAAATGAATTGACTAGATAATGCCACTATTCAAAATAGCACTCTAATACTATAGTCAATAATTACTTAAATTATAATTAATTACATATATTGTGTATGAGTTTCATACTATAGTAAGAATTGTAAATGTCAACTATAATGACTGAGTGTCCTTAACTATACTGAAAACCCGTTGTGTTGTTCTAAAATCCTAACACAGGGTGCCCTAATTTAAGATCAGGATGTTGTATGTGTATGTATTTAAGTGCATACCTAAAGTAAAGAAACAATTGAAAAATTAATTGTTAAATTATTTATATGGTCTAATCCACTCGGCAAGAAACAATCGAAAAAGCAAAGGAACCACATAATTCAGTTGCTATGCCAAATTCACTTGACAGCTATTAGCAATAGTCATATAATAATGAAGAGTTAAATTTTCCACCACACAAGCTTATTGTCAAATTCCTAAAATACAGTATAGACAGAAAAGTTGCTATATTTTCATTAACTTTGAAACTTATAAATGAATAATACAAAAATAATATTGGGTTAAAAAAATAATCCTATTTCTAAGCATAATAAGTAAACAAATCCAAGAATTACAAATATTTAAATAAAATAATTCAATAGCAGTCTGTGCTTACATAAAAGTGATAATAGGCAGGCAGAATAATATACCAGATTTTATTTCTAACAAACATATAAAAATGTTTATTTTGCATTTAAAAAATTGGTAATTTGGAACAATCCTAATACAATACTAACATAGACAAAATGCCTGCATGATTCTAATCATAGGCTGGCAAACCAAAGAGTTCTGGTTTAAATTCTTCCAGGGATTTCAGGACTAGAGTAGCTTCTTTTAGCTCTTCTGGGTCTATCCGTGGATCTGGAACTACGACTACCTGCATATTAGCAGCACGAGCTGCCTTCACACCATTCACTGCATCTTCAAAAACTAGACACTGAAATGACAAAGGTTACACCCATTAGTTTGAGAGCACAACAGAATGAGGAAACATGAACAATAGCATCTGTAAAATGTAAGTCTTTTGTACTATAAGCGTACCATACCAGCATAGCAAGTACATTTCAGATAACAAACTTCTGTTTTAATACAGACATCTAGACCCTGTGGCTTAAATATGGCTATTAAAAAATAATCTTACCATCTTAGGATCAGGTTTATCAGGGAATCTTGAACTGCAGACTAAAAATATGGATGGGTCAGGTTTACCCTTCGTAACCTCGGGATCAGTTGAGCCCATGGTCAGATGATGGAACAGTTTAAGAAGCTCCTTACAGTTTTGCATCTTCATGTCCACACTTTCCTGACCAGAGCTTGTGGCGAGGGCAATTGGAATGTTTTTACTATGTAAATGCTCCACAAGCTTCCTTGCCCCTACAAAAAAAAGATACAAATACACTTTGATGGCAATAAATACTACTTTTCCTATTAAGCTTTTGAATATATATATCCAAGTAATATTTCAAAAAAAATTCATGCAAGTATGTTTTAATATCAAATTACCTGGTAAAAGTTCAACAGTAGGGAACAATACCTCGTATTCCTTCATAGCTAGGCTAATAAATACATCTCGAGTTATCGGTAGTTCTAAACTTTGAATGATTTTTTCGGCACATTCATGACCTTGGAAACCTAGGAGGGAAGACTTCAATTCCCATGTGAATGTCTTCCCAAACTGTCCACATACCTTTGTGAAAGCTTCAGTATATAACTTCTCTGAATCTGAAATGAAAATTACGATTTTTATCACATTCTTATGCAATATTTATACTGAAGAAAATCATCAACAGACCTATGAGCAAACCGTCCAAGTCAAATAACACGTGAGTTACTTTACTAAAAGACATTTTGAACAATTACTTTCTATAAATTTTAATATTTTAATTAATAAATAATCTAAAAATAGCTACAAGTGCTCGGCTAAAGTCGAAGGGCGGCGGTTCTCAACGATGAAACTAAATGTCAACTTGACAGTTACTACCATTCTAATAATAGTTTTAGGCTCTGGGTTTAAAATCCATTAGAATTGATTTTTTTCATACAATATGCTTTTAAAATTTTAATTAAAATATTCAAACTTTAAGTTACTTGTTTCGTTTATAACACATATACAACTCATCATACTGATTTAATTGTTTAGGTAATAACAATTATATATTATGATGTTATTTCTGGTTACCTAAAATACCTAATAATTATTCACGTTCGAGCAATTCTAATTTGCGTGACAACGCGGATGTAAATCACTGGGTTATCATCACATTTTTATTATTTTTTTATCTCTTTTTTTGCTAAAGTTCTTTCTAATAGTTCCTAACATTAAGATAAACCTTTTACGATACCACTCCTTCACTTCCAGTATACTCGTACAACTTTAAAATTCTTACGTAATTTATATAAATTTAAAAAACTTTTTGCAGCTTATTTTTAATCGTTATAATTTGACATTTACGGCCATCGTGGTCGCGGTGAGACATTTAGATCTTTTTAATTTGTACTATTATAAAATACTTAAACTATATTATATATACCTACCTATATGAGGCTTTCATATTAAGATGGGTTAAGATTCTTTATAGAATCATATCTATTTTAAAATGTATTACTATTATTTTTAATATCGAACTCAATAATCTTATAATCGCATAAAAGATAATAGTATTTTCTTTGCCTATAATATTAAGTTATAATACAATATATTATATTCACGTTAATTTTTAAGTTTTCAGGAAAAAAATCTTAAAATAGATGGATTTTTACCGTTATCAATTTTACCAATTTGTATTGTTAGCATGACATTGTAGAAAATTTTATTTGTTTATCATGAGATAAAATTAAATTTTTATTAATTACTCGCATGTATTTTAAAGTTGACGGAAATATAGGACGTATTTTTAGCTGAATTAAGTTGGTTTATTTAAAGAAACATAATATATGAGAACGATCTTTATCAAAAATTGTTTTTTGTATTTAATATGCATATTCCCGCAATGCACACATTAGATCTTGAAAGAGAAATGAATTAGTATCAATGACTTATTACAAAGTCGGGTGATGTCCGCTGCATCGGTTACGGCAGACGTGATCGCGCCACACATACAGCAGTTTAACGTAAACGCTAAGAACTCAATATCCGCAATCGTTCTTATTAATTCTTGGATTTAGAGCGTGAATACGAGCGTTGAGGCAAAACAAGAATTAAGTATATAGGGGGAGATATGTGTTCGCGGCGGGCCAGTCGCGACCTAAGGCGGACTGCGAGCGCAACCTTCGTGGGGCGACCGGCATCGCTCGAATCTTTACGCGTTAAATCGTAGCAGATGAAATAAATCCTGTGATGTTAGTAAACAAAAAGTGTATAAATAAAAATCAAGACGGTCTTAAGAGCCAGTCTTGTTGTGAACTTTGAACAAATACAATGTCTCTTCCTGGTATATTCCTATTATCACAATACGTCGAGAGCTTTTGGGTGAGTTTGAGACTACCTACCATTTTTCAGTACCTATATGCCATAGCAACTGTCTATATATACATCTATATACATTCATATATCGATCTCGAGTTAATAATTTTCCTTTTCTTTTCATGAAGACAGTTCTAAAGAGTAACGGACGTGTGTTTGAAATTTGGTGGGAGCAGTTATAAATTTAGTGTATTGATAAATATTGGCCTTCTATCTGAATGTAATTCGTGATATTAATTTCAATGTTATTAAAATAAAATAAATAAACATAGCATTATTATAATTATAAATAAACGATTAATTAGGTGATAATGGCAGAGAAACTTCGAAGGTTTCTGTGTGCGGTTTTTTTTGACTAACAGCAACGAATGTGCATAATCAAAGAATTAAGTAAACTCGATCATTCAACCGTGAATTTAGATACGGTTGGATTAATATCTCGTAGCCTGCCATTTCCCACGTGTGGATATGTTTGTTTAGACAATCTGCTTTTTTAGCAAAAGATAAAGTTTGAGGATTAGGTTAAAAGTTATCTCTAAATTTAATTCAGCCGAATGTCTAAGGATGCTGTCTTGTGGTTGTTGTTAAGTTTATAATATATAACACGCCGTATTATTCCCAATTTAATTTAAAATTTATTTAGGAAAATTTATATATGATACATATTTTTATTAACTTAAACCCATCTCAATATGAGGTCCATAAACTCATAAAATCATTAATTCCCATAAAAATACTAAAATTGTGAAGCTTAAATTATTCCACCATAAAATATAATTAAATTAGCTGGTTTTAGGAATCGTAATTAAGCTGTTCCGCGACTGATTTCAAATTCTTAACAGTTTAGGAGAAGATTTCAAATTCGTAATTTCCTCTAATTACTATTAGTAAGCACGTATTTGAATCCGCGAGATGAGGTCTTTGTACGGCCTGAAACATTAAAAAAATGCTATTACATAGAACACGTAAATAAATTTGTCAATCCTAAACAATTGTACAATGATTAAAAGACTATTCGTGCAGCCAATTGGCCGTAACGAAATTATTATACGGAGTTTTTTAAAATCTAATATCAATATTCAAGCCAATATCGCTACACCAGCACCCGATCCAAGGTTAATTTTTTCACCATATTTATTGAACATGGATGCTTTTAACTAGATATCGGAATTTGTAGGTTTTTTTCAGCACTGTAATTAGTCAGGAAGTAATGAAGACAAGCTTTGAAATTTTATAAGTTGATCATTATAGTTATGTTTAATGTTATCAATAAATTAATTTAACTATTTGAAAGCATTAATTAGATAAAAAAATATATTACGAAAAAATTATCGTAATTGTTAAAACTGTATCGTATTCAAGTCTAGTGGCGTAAGTTAAAATAAACGCTTCCATGGATAGAGGGTTTAATAAGAATGACGCACTTGTTACCTTAATTATTAATTAAAGAAGATTTACTGACATTAAGTCTTCGGGTCCCTCATGAGCGCGTTCACCCTATTTCACTTTCAAATGGTACCGATATCTCATACATTATGATAAAAACTAATATTGTAATTGATAATAAACAACTGTTTTTTATATTTATTGTACAAAACAAATTTCTCTAAAGTAGTGTTTCTCAACCTTTCGTGTACACTCCCTTCCCTTAAAGAACAAACTACTAATTTCAATGAATTTCAACTAAATTATAATTTCCATTTAAAAGTATATAAATCAAATATTAATATTGTATAAAAATTAGAACGTGATAAACTAGGTACCGCCCCCCAAGAAGATTGGAGTCTACAGGGGGCGACAAAGCCCCCCTTGGGAAGTAATACTCTGTCTAAAACTTTCAATAAGACAGAAGTAAATCAATTAAAATGAATTGCGTAACAAAATTTCCTCACAAAATAGACGAGAGACTATTAAAATAGATAAGTTATTTTTTAAATTTAATTAGTTTATTTATTATGTTTATAAGAGCACTTTTATCTATATTCTTTTAATAGTATTGTTTTTCATAAATTATGTTTTCTACGCGTTAATATTTTTATTGTATGGATTTTTCTATAATGAAAATAAGATTAGCGAGTCTAAAGTTTAATTTTATAAAGATTACTATAATTTGTTTTTCATTAAATAATTCACTTTTTTTTTATTATATAAATCTCAAACAATAAACTTGACTTAGGGCTCAACCGGAAATGGAGTAATTAAAAAAAGTTGTATCACATGCGAAAGTTAAAATTAAAAAAAAACTCGAGCTTACGGCTAGAGACATTAACGAATGCCCTATTAATATGATAATAGTTGCCCAAACCAGGTTATAAAATGAACTGTATATCTCTCACCACTCAAGAAAACCTTGAACCTCGCTCAAGGTTGCATTTATTTTGGTATCGAGTGTAATAATGTAATCCTAAGTGCCGCTGTGTCCTCGAATCAAATTCATACAAGTTCCGTAGTTAATAACACTGAAATATTTCGTTGTAGCTTATACTGTAATGTACATTGTAGGTGATATGATATACCTATAGTAATACGAAGTGGGTTAACTATGTATATAAAAAATACTGAATTTGGAACACGATTGATCGCGGCAATGATTTCGCTTTCGATGTCTGCCGGCAGTACACGGCTAAATGTGAGATTACACACGACAATAGGATTAAAAAAGAGGACATAAATAAACGGTTAATAGGAACGAAAAGATGTTTTTTTTTTACGTATATTTTTAATTAGACACGCCGCGAAGTGTCATGTGATATATAAATAAAGTTAATCACCCGCTAATTACATATAATTACGGCGCGTACGAATGGCGTGGGTAACCTATTTTAATAACTAAATGTCTTATACATCCCTTTCTTGAATTGTGCTCGTATTAAAGAATAAATTTTAGCATGTCGTGAGCTTCCGGTTTTCGTGCTAAAATTTTGTTATTGTTATTAAATGGTTTTGGTAACTTTTTGGCAATGGTTAAAGATCTAAATATAACTATGTTTTAATACAGTTAGTTTCTGGTTTTATATTAAGAAAATAATTCTGCTACGCTTGTTGTATAAAAGACAATTTATGTTGAATTTTAAACATCCAAAAAAAATTTTAAAGGCGCGATACCTTTAATTACAAATTTTGGGGCTTGTCGCCATAAAAATTTACGATGTGAGTCGTTAAATCTAATTGGATACCTGTCTAAAGGCAGGCCAAACCAATTCTAAAATTGGTATCTATTACTTGAATAATATTTAGACCCTTTAAGATCCAATTTTACAAACTCAATTAAATCAATTAATCGATGGGTTTGCAAACAAATGAAATGGACTAACTTCGACCCGTTTTGGAATCACGAAATTATTTGATATAACAATTTTAAAATTATAGATATCTATTGTTGTTCCGTGTTAATAATAATTACTAAATAAAAAATCGTAATGAAGCTTGTATGTAGTATCATGTGTGTACAGTGTACACCTAGTGACACATATCCATGGACCCTGCGAGACGTTGCATTGCTTGGACCGGTCGGCCTTCGTTGAGCAAAACGAATCTCACCCGGTCTCGATCGCCCTTCAGCCTTGAGGGGGACTATTGATTCTACCCTATCATGTATAGATATAAATAATATGTCATCATTATTATTATTATTACATTAGATTTATTTTAGTTTTTTTTATAATAGTTAAAAAATTAAAAAATAAAGTTAATTTTGATGAGAGCTTGTTTTGTTTAGTTGTTTCAATGCTTTATTAGTACACGTATAATTTTAAAGACGTAATGGAAGTAGTTTTATTTTTAAAAAAACTTATAAAAATGCATGAAGACAAATTTAGCAGTTTTAACATAAAATATATAAATAAATATATAATAGTAAAATTCAAAAACTCATATAGTGTAAATTGCATTTATTTCATTTACAAAACAAAATGCATTTGTGTCCGACTGAAATCTTGTCTCCAATTGGTTGCAATTTAACAATGAATTGACCTCGATGTTATACGGAAGCGAATTGCAATGACAATTTATATGATCATCTATCGTCGCGACATAAAACAATTATAGCACATTTACATTGGTTGCTAGGGAACGAGAAACTTCCTATCAGCGAGTTTCATTAGGAAATTTCGACCAATAAGAAAGAGCCAATGAATATGTTTCAAACACCATAAAAATTCAGGTTTTATAGGCTGTGACGTCAGTATCTTTCGTTTTCTTTAGTAATTGATGCGATGTTTTTTAAATGTCATTAGATAATAAATAATGTATAGTTTGAATCAATTAACTGTCGTTTTTCTATCGAATCTGCGCTAACAAATTTGATAATTATAAGACTCTTTGATGAAAATTGCGAATCGATTAATTTCAATATTTCATGTCAAAGTTTATATAGACAGGATGTTTTAGATTAATATAGAAATCTTAATTCTACGAATATGTATTATTAAGAGGAGGTTAGAGGAATTGTAATCACAAACAAGTGAGCGATTGCAGTTTAAATAAACCGAAGTAGGCATCCATAGTGCTCCTATCAAATGCGTCATTAGCTGCATAAATGCCTATGTCCTTTCTTATATCGCAAAATAAACTTAGACATAATGAAATTATTATTAAAATGGAATTCTTTCTTATCCAATGTCAAATATTCGTGTTAATAAAATAAAAATAAGGTCAAAACTCTTAATGTACGATAAGAATGAAAGGTGAAAATACTTGAATGTTTTTCTTCTTGTGCCTATGTAATTAAATAATAATAGTGCGTAGATAGCTCACGAGTAGGCAGTATAAAGGCCGTCAACACAATGCTTCCTTAAACATTATGACATAATGAGACTTTAGTCTGTAATTTTTAATTCTAAAAGTGATTTAGGCTATTTTTAAACTTTAAATGCATACCACAACATAAACATTAATTTATATTGATTTTTATTATACTAGCGTAATTTTGACATTGTATTACTACTATTATTATTGATATTCATTTATTATTTTCAATTATTACTTTTACTTTTGATTCATGATTATGATTATGATGATGATGATTATTGTTACTGTATAGACCAGGGGTCGGCAGACTTATCAACCAGATGAGCCGAATATTAAGTTTGTAGATTTTCCCATGCTTTCAGAGAGCCGCAACATGAACTTTATTATATACTATTGTATTGTAAGAAGAGCCAGATAATCCTATGGCATGAGCCGCATGTGGCTCGCGAGCCGCGGCCTGCCGACCCCTGGTATAGACTAATTGGACATAGCTGAATACGCCTTGAATGGTATATCACACTGGACAAATGATTACTGTGATTTCTACTGGATGGTGTAACTGTGATATGTCAATGGCGTAGCATGTAAATAAATAAATAAATAAAATAAGCACACAACCCTTATGTAAATAACAGTTTTCAATTAATATCATATTGTAGTGCAAAAAGACCCCCACGAAACGACTGACGTACTAATCACTGTATAAGCTTACTTATTTTAGGCAGAGTTACAGTTTATAGTATATTACCTGTCTCAACACTTACCTGAGGCCCCGTGTCTCTGTGGCCCCGTTACCAGCCCTAAACTTGTAATATATTATGTAAGATATAAATACCACGCAATTGAAGAACATAGGTGATACTCAATTGGAATAAATGCAAGATTCAAATTTGTATTAAGTACATTAAAACAGTTTTTTTTAAAATGAAATTGGAATAACTGTAAAGATAGTATATAGTTTGGTTAGTTTAGGAGTATTAGGAAAAAAATATTATTTGCGTAATGAAGACGGAAAAGATGTAGAAATAAGCATAGGGTAACGGCACTTGAATTTTACGAGGTTTTTGACCTAGGCAACAACAACGTTATTTAAACAAAAAATTAAAAGAT